>OY987321.1:16940406-17151601 GCA_963920655.1 Geranium rotundifolium
TAAAATCGACTCGCTGACAAATGAGAAGAACTCGGGCAAATCTCGGCGAACTCGGCAAAAGTCGTTTTGTATTAAAAAAATAATTTCATATCTATATATTCATATGTAACATTTATTATACACAAAATTAATTATATATAATCAAAATTTATCGTGTATGTAGCACGTGTATGCTTATCAAAGTTTATCTTTTAACATTTGACATTTATTCGATAAATTTTAATGCTAGAAGATCAAAAGGCTATGGTTAATTGAATATATATCGAAACAAGAGATTCTAACATTTAATATATATGATAAAAGTTAATCTTTTACTATTTAATATTTAGTCACCGAACCTAAAAGCTCTGGTTAATTGTATGTATTGTAGAATCTAGCAATTGGCATTAATTGAGTTCGAAACCATTGAGAAATAGAGGTTCTGGTTTTCAAAAAATAAATTAGACCGGAACTTGACTGGGCCTGACCTAATTGGACAGGTCTGGACCTATTTGACCGAGTTTCGACGAACTCGTCTCAATGAGACCTAAGATATCAAGTTCCGGCAAATTCATAACACTCCCTCCGTCAAAAACTTCCCAAATCAAGGCAAAATGAAATTGTTTTAACTTAAAATATGATATTGTAACGTATATACAATCAATCATGCGAATCACATTCACATGCACAACATGAGCATTATATGCCATGAATATAAAAATTAGAGATAATTCCAGATGACTACACCTGGATATGTCACATTATCACATGACTACACCTAGAATTTTTCGTGTCAGGGTGAATACCCAAGAATTTCATTTGTCTCACTTTACTCATTCCGTCCAACTCCGTTAGTTTCTAACATCTTTTTACATGTGAAATGACTAAAATACCCTTATGGGTATTTTGAATTATTATAATTAGACTAAAAAGACGAAAAAGCCCTTACCTATTCATCTAATTTTCTAACAAATGCCACTCACTCTCTCTCCTCTCTTTTGTCTATGATGGGCGTGGCCGGAGGCGGAGGGGATGACGGAGGAGGGCTGGTCGGAGGGGAGGGGAAGGAGGCGGAGAATGGTGGGCGGAGTCGGAGGGTCAGGAGTCGCCGGAGCTCGAACCAGTGGGCACGAGAAGGAGGGGAGGGTGAGGGTCGGGGTCGGGGTCGGGGTCGAAGGGGAGGGGCTGGGCTGGAGGATGGGAGGGAGGCGGAGGGTCGGAGCTTGGTCGGAGGAGGGGAGGGAGGCGGACCCTCCGCCTCCCTCCCATCCTCCAGCCCAGCCCCTCCCCTCCAACCCTCCGCCTCCTTCGACCCCGACCCTCACCCTCCCCTCCTTCTCGTGCCCACTGGTTCGAGCTCCGGCGACTCCCGACCCTGGGACTCCGCCCACCATTCTCCGCCTCCTTCCCCTCCCCTCCGACCAGCCCTCCTCCGTCATCCCCTCCGCCTCCGGCCACGCCCATCATAGACAAAAGAGAGGAGAGAGAGTGAGTGGCATTTTTTAGAAAATTAGATGAATAGGTAAAGGCTTTTTCGTCTTTTTAGTCTAATTATAATAATTCAAAATACCCATAAGGGTATTTTAGTCATTTCACATGTAAAAAGATGTTAAAAACTAACGGAGTTGGACGGAATGAGTAAAGTGAGACAAATGAAATTCTTGGGTATTCACCCTGATACGAAAAATTCTAGGTGTAGTCATGTGATAATGTGACATATCCAGGTGTAGTCATCTGGAATTATCCCTAAAAACTACATTCATATTATCGCGACCACATGTAATATGTTACAAATATAAATTTAGAATGGTAATAAGTTACAACAATACTAAATTTTTGGTTATATCCGACCATTTCTATTCAATAGCATTCAAATGCAGCGTACGTGGTTAGGAAGAACTATTTATCAAAATTCGTTGATTCTTGCGAATACCGAAGGTGATAGATTTGAGGGAAACCTCGATTTTCTTATTAACTTCAAAACTACTGAATAACAAAAACTGTATGAGAGTGCTTAAATAATGAAACACAAATTGCAAAAAAGAAAAACCCTGATTCCCTAGAAAGGAAAAAAGGCTAGAAAGGAAAAAAGAAAAAGAAAAAGAAAGGAAACAACTATTAAAAATTATAAAAACTGCCCGAAACTTATAAAACACGATTTTGACCCTCCAAATGATCTCTGATGGCCAAAATAAGTCGTACTTCATGGCAAAGCCATGAAATTGACTAAAACCGCCGTTTCTGCCCGGAAAACAGTAGTTTTTTGTCCAAATCTGACACTTTTGCGATAACTTCGGGTGTTCTAACTTCTACATACTAACTTCCTTGACCGCACCACATCATTCTCTCATGGATGGAGAAGACTCAACCTCGAATCTGGACCCGCAACGTCCTCCTGAAAATAAGAATCACCCCGGGATCCCATATCTTTGTAGCACTTTCTACCGAATTTTCAGCTGTATCAAGTACTCCCACCTTGCTCGCAAGCTGGATCGTAAATGTGTAGTACTTCATCTCAGGTTTCATGTGCTCCCAATAATTTTATGCTACTCTTGCAAGACTTTCACCAAGCACCTTGGTTGCTGCACCACTTAACAACTCAAAATTCTTAGTCCTGCCTTCATCGTACAAGGTCTCGATGCCCTCCAAAAATTGTTTGTAACTATTGTTGTATGAATTAGCTAAGAACAAGTATTTGACGCAACAAAAAGTTTCATCCCTTGCTAACAAATCATCTCTTCCTCGAATATTCTGCTCATATTGACTCAATTGTGCTTCTACAATTTCAGCTTCTGCATCTACATCTGGTTCAACATAATCATCATAAATCAGGGGTGATAGCCAATCTATGAACTCCTCTAGTTTAAGACTGCAATCGAATTGTGGAAATTCCACCTTGAAACCCTGTTCCCACCAATGGATAGGGCGTTCGGGTGAATGATTCTGAAACCCGACGAAACGATTTTCGTTTGTGAGAGTATCATCATCACGACGATGCAATTCGTCCATTCGTTAGGTCAATAATTCAACATGCCACCTCAAATCGCGTTCTCACGTAGAAATTCAGTGTTTTCACGTCGTAACTCGGCTTGATCATCATCAGTACCTTGGGGAGCGGCTCGTTGTTGTCTACGGGACGACATACCTCAGGATCGACTAGAATCTGATACCAACTGATGCAGTGTACGTGGCTAAGAAGAAATATTTATCAAAATTCGTTGATTCTTACGAATACCGAAGGTGATAGATTTGAGGGAAACCTCGATTTTTTTATTAACTTCAAAACTACTGAATAACAAAGACTGTATGAGAGTGCTTAAATAATGAAACACAAATTGCAAAAAAGGAAAACCCTAATTCCCTAGAAAGCAAAATAAGGAAAAAAGGCTAGAAAGGAAAAAAGAAAAAGAAAGGAAACAACTATTAAAAGTTATAAAAAACTGCCCGAAACTTATAAAACATGATTTTGACCCTCCAAATGATTTCCGATGCAGTCGTACATATTGGCATAACCATGACTTTGACTCAAACCGCCGTTTCTGCATGGAAAACAATACTCTTTTGTCCAAATCTAGCACTTTTGCGATAACTTCGGGTGTTATAACTTCCGCATACCGACTTCCTCGACCGCACCACAAACGGGGGAGAAAAACCAAAGACGCTTTTCTTGTATACGGGGGAAGAAATGATGATCTAGTCGTCAAAGGATATGTCGACGCTAGTTTTTCCAGACAGACCCCGATGACTTTAAAAGTCAGTTGGATTATATGTTTATGTTGAACGGTGGAGCTTTCAGCTGAAAAGCAAGAAGCATGACACCATTGCCGATTCTACGACAGAAGCTGAGTACATTGCCGCATCTGAAGCGGCAAAAGAGGCTGTATGGATCAGGAGTTTCATGGCTGGGTTAGGTGTAATTAAAAACCCATCTAACCCAGTAGACTTATATTGTGACAACACCGGGGCCATTGCGCAAGCTAAGGCACCCAGGGCACATGACAGATCCAAACATGTACTCAGGAAGTATCACATCATCCGCGACATTGTTGCTAGAGGTGACGTGAAGATCCACTACGTTGCATCTGATGATAACACAGCCGACCCCTTGACCAAGGCTCTTCCTCGAGCAAAACATGATAAACATGTCAGGTCAATGGGTATAGACTGGGACTTAGATTGGAACTAGGGGCAAGTGGGAGATTGATAGCATTTGTGCCCTAGTCCAATTGCTATTAGCCTGTAAACGTCTATGTACATTATCATCGTTTGTAATATATATATAAAACGGCTTTGTATTACTTATGTGTTGAAGTAATATGCTAAGCATGATCTGATTTATGACCACTAAAGTAGTAGAACCATAAATCTGTACGGATCACACTTAACGAGTCCCTGGCAAAATATGCTTTCTTAGAAGCGACCAGTATGAGGATGGTTCTTAATGACGTAGTTCTACTTGTCATAGGGATGAGGGATCCTGGAATCATATTATAGATATCATGAGGTGATTTATATCGGACGACCCGCTTGAATAGTGTTTTCATAGATTAAGCCATGAACATATTCAAATGTGATAGCTTGTCACGACATCCTTAGACCGAGGAGTCTTTGTGATCACTATGCAATGAACGTGCGGGTTTAACTTGCGCCTAACGTTTTCTGTGACAGGATTGCAATAACGGGCATGATTGGGTGGCGGAACGGGTTGCATGAGTGACACGAAAGACGGCTAAGGGATTTATCCCTCATACTACGGTATGGGAAAGATATCCGTTAAAAGGCCTCTTGATGGAGACTGACTGAGAGTAAGAGCATGGCCATGTCGGTGATACGGGTTATCAGTTCTCAGCCATCTCACATATCAAGTAACAATGATTGATTAAACAAGGGTGACGACTCTATGCCTTGTGATCAATCGGGATATCTAGAGATAATAGGATAGTGACTTGTACGCACAAGGTTAAGTCGAATCATCGATCGTCATGCACCTTGGGTAATCATAACGTCTTACTAGAGACCACTTATGATGGATCGGGCAAGAGCGATCTTTTGCGCCGATCTGCCAACGGTGGCATGAGCCTAGAGGGTCACACACATTCAAGACGGATAACTTGAGACAAGGAAACCTTAACGTTTCTTGAGGAGTAATACATGGACAAAACTTGAGGTTTTGTGCCATGGGTTCGGTTTTGAGAGAATAATTAGCGAATCGAGAAAACTGAATTTTTTCGTCGATGTCGCGTCGGACTTTGTTTGATAAGTAACGACAAAAAGGGTCGGGCGACTTTTGGACACGACACGAGACCACACGGGCGAGCCCATTGGGCTCGGCCCATGAGGTCTCATGGAAGGCCCAAACAAGGGCCCATTAAGGGTCCAATAAGCCCTCTTGGCCGGCCCACATGGTGGGTCCATGTGTGGATGCCACACAACACCATGCTTAGTTGGTGATTGTGGATTAAGAGGTGAGTGATTTAAGGGGTATGGGTTAAAGCACCTTTAAGCCCATACCAATCACCTTTTGACCCATGCTCATGAGATTGATGAAGTAGAGAAATATCAAATGGGATTCAACATTCAACACAACTCTCACGAGCTCTCTCTCTCTCTCCTCTCTTTGCTCTCTTGTTCTTCATTTAGTTGTTCTAGTAGGCAATTAAGTGAAGGATCTTCAAGATCATCCCCTTGGTGTGGACTTGCTCTAGAGAAGAAGATCCGAAAGTTCATCTTTCTTGATTCAACAAAGACCAAAAGCAAAATGGAGAAACTGTCCAGATTGTCCAGTTCCGGCGACCGACATTGCATGAGCCATAGCCGCTTCGTCCGAGCTCCGATCGACCTGAAACTGGCGGCGTTAGAAAGATAAGTCAAATGGCTACAACTTTTGTGAAATACTGATTTTCCAAAAGAGCGCTGGTTTGGGAGGTACAAGGCCGAGAAGCAGACTGGTCCGCAGAGTCTTCTCCAGACGGAGGTCTTCTCGTGCGAACTGGGTTCGGAGAAAAACACAAAAGATGTAGAGAATTGGATGAGGTTTAATCTCCAAAAAGAACCGAAGTAATTGGAGATCTGTAGCTCGAGATATGGAGCTTCAAAGTCTCGGTTTTCTGCTGGGCAGATTCTGGTAAAATCCGAAAACTCGATTTCCTAAGTATCCAACTTGGTAGTCGATCTTGCGTAGGTTAGGGGCGGTTTATAGGTTGCGTCCGCTGCCATGAACGTAATTAGGATGCCCAGAAACCCAACATTTCGCACTAGTCCAGAGATATCATCTTATCAAAAAATATATTTCTGTAACTTGATGTGTGTTTTGACTTGCATTACAAATTGTTTTTAATCAGTATTGTTTAAAATTCAAATGGAGATCGAGATTAAAAACAACTGTTGATTCTAGAACCTGTAGAATCTGAACCAGGATCCTTGCATGCACTCGATTGAAGTGAACGTAGGCTCGCCGCTCCAACCGAGTCACCAAGGTAGGATAACTCATCCAATTACATTCAATGTAATTCCTGGCTAGGGTTTGTACACGAATGTAAACAGTACACCCTATCCAATACCCTAGGCCAGCCCTAGTTAACAATCGTAGACAAGTCTACAAAGTCTCGACTATAGCCCAGAACTAATGAGGCTACTACGCGGAGGCGTACCCACCCATAGGCTCAAAATCTTTCTGAGTGTCGAGACTTGGATGGTATCACGCTTGACTTGAAAGTATTTGCGTTTTGTGTTTTTAAACTTTGATTGTATATCAATACAATCTTAATTGGAGTCATCGACTACATTCGATGTAAAGGTTACTCCAAGTCCGTATTACATGCATGGGTGATTAATTCTGATTTTAATTTTTGCATGTGGGTGATAGTCTAAACTACATTTAATGTGTTTAAACTAATCATGCATTCATACATACATACATTTATAAACAAATAAACGTAATTAATATGCATAGCTTAACCCATCCTATAGGATCCTAGGATACTAGCAACACAACAAAGCCTAAAGACTAAGTCTTCAAGATCTTCGCTTGCTTGCTCCTTGTGGACTCCCACTGGCTTCGAGCCTCCTTTGGAACTCCCACCGACTCCAGGACTTCTCTTGGCTCAGAGTTTCCCTCTTGACTTCTTTCTTGTGTCGTTCTTCGT
This sequence comes from Geranium rotundifolium, assembly GCA_963920655.1. Lineage (NCBI taxonomy): Eukaryota > Viridiplantae > Streptophyta > Magnoliopsida > Geraniales > Geraniaceae > Geranium > Geranium rotundifolium. The sequence continues at coordinate 16,947,531 of OY987321.1, forward strand.
AATCACATAATACATATCATCATTACAAAATAATCACGACTCGCATGCCGTATTTAATTTACAATCCCAAAATCAGCAACTCGCAGGTTGCAAAAACTTGAAATTAAAATTGACATAAGCATTCATATATCTAGAGGTCTTTGGTTATGCATCATGTGGAAAAACAACATGTTGTCAAACAATATGTTATCATATATCATGTTATTAAAAAACATTATTAATTTCAATTTTATCTTACTTAAATGTGGAAAAAAATCTGGTTTATCGAAACTGGACGGTTTAAATTGATTTTGAAATTAAACTGGTTTTTCCCGGTTTATCGAAACCAAGCCGGATCTGACATTTAAAATTAGCGTTTCATAAGTTTCTCGGGAGCCGTCACAGTCTGCGGTCAAAGTTTTACCCGACCCATGACCCGAGACCGACCTGACAGCATCGGCCCGACCACTCGTCTCCCGTGGGCGACTGTGGACACCCGTGATGCTCGGTCTTGTTTGCCAAGAGGCGTCGCCCATGGACAGCCTGCAGGCCATCCACGGTCGACCCTAAGGCACGACCTGGTCTGCCCAAAAGCTTCGCCCATGGACAGCCCGCAGGCCATCCCTAGTCGACCCTTGGGCACGATCTGGTCTGCCCCTCCGCGTCGCCCAAGGACAGCCTGCCGGCCATCTATGGTCAAGCCGTGGGCTGATCGTGGTCGCCCATGGCAATGCCCATGGTCGGCTCGAGGGCCTTGCATGGTCGCTCATGGCGCGACCTGGTCGGCCTTTGGCGCCGATCATGGTCGACTCGAGGGCCTTTCATGGTCGACCCAAGGTCTCGACCATGGCTGATCACGACTCGCCCATGATCAGCCCCGAAACCTAATTTTTCAGAAAAATTAATTTCAAAACCATAAAATTAAATTTACATTATTTCATGCATTTAAATGTACAAAGCAAAATAAAACCTAGTTTTTCATGCAATACTAATCATGGTGAAAAATCAATTATGCATTCAACCAGCCTTTGATTACACTGAAGGATTTTCCATGGGGTCACAAGCAATAAAACTCATGTAAGGACGGAAATTAACCATGGTTATCCCAATGAAAAATATGATCTTCATGCTAAATTGGTTTTAGCATAAGATTAAAATTGTATATAAGTTTATACCTTTGTTGTGAATCCGATAGGCACAAGAGTATGTACCCTCTTGAGCTCGTCCAGACAACGATGTATTTGATCTAGGATCAAAAGCCCTCTCGCATGTATTACTAGTTTTGCAAGAGGGAGAAACAGAATTAGGGAGAGAGAGAGAAGAGATGGGAGGTTTCGCCCGAAAATGGGAAGAGAGAGAGAGAGAGGATCGATTTTGGGTAATGGAAATTGTATTCCAATTTTCCCAAAATCATCCCTTTTTTGTTGATTTTTTCAATTTTAATTATTGGTCAAATCTTTCCCATTCAAATAGTTTCCCAAAATAGGATTATGTTTGAATTAAAATTAAAATTCATCAATCCTAAAATGGCCTCAAGCCCATTATAGTCTAAGCCCAGCCCAATTAGACTTAAGATTAATAATAAATGACTTGATTTAAATCACCCCAAACTTCACTTAGACCAATTTTTGTAACCGTCCGGTTTACAACCTAGACCGACAATTGTCTAATCCATTTCAGTTTAGCTTAGACCGGTCCGGTCTAACTAAACAAAAAAGTGAATTTCCCAAATTTGTTATCTCTTCTCATTTGGAATTTCGAAGTCCTCTTTTGCCATAGTCATCGTTTGAAATGTGTGATTCTCTAGGCTCATGACACGTTGGCAGATCGGTGCAAAATTACCATTTTGCCCTCCCCATCATAATTAGTCTCTAGTAAGACATTATGATTACCCAACACTCATGATTATCGATAATTCGACTTAACCTCATATCTTCCAAGTCCTTATCCTTTTATCACAAGATATCCAGATTGATCATAAGGCATACATCCGTCATCCTTACTTAATCAATTACTGTTTCTTGATCTGTGAGTTCACTGAATCCTGATACCGTGTATTCCTAGCATGGCCATGCATTTTCTTTCAGTTATTCTCATCAAGAGGCCCAAATAGATATCTTTCGTATGTCGGAGCATGAGGGATAAATCCCTTAGCCATCTTTCGTGTTTCCTCATGGAATCCAAACTGAGCCAATCAAAGCACTTATGATTACCCTTTTACAGATAATGCTAGACAACGTCAAACTTAGTTACTGATCACATAGTAACTACAAAGAATCCTTGGTCTAAGGATACTTTGACAAGTTACGACATGTGAGTATGCTTATGACAACATCTATGCTACGTACTCACAATCGGGTCGTCCAATATCACTCCTCGAATGATATACATGATCTAACTTCGACACTCCCTTGCCATGATTAGTAGAGCATGATCATATAGAGTTATCCTAGTACTGGTCGCTTCTGATGAAGCATGTATGATCGGGGACTCATTAAATGTGATTCTTTCCGATCTACAGTTCTACTATTATTGCTGATACACATAATAACATAGATCGAATCAAATTTAATATACTACTACAACACACTAGTAAAATTATGTTGTTTTATTTGTTCTGAAAGATGATAAAAAAAATACATTGTAGATGACTTATTCTATTAGGCTAGGGCACAACTCCAACATCAAAAATACACTTTCTCTCAATTTTTTTAGAAAAATAATGCACCAAAAATGCAGATGCATATGAGAAATGAAGGATGTCACATGATGCATAACGCTCCATTATTGCTTCTCCTTCTATTTTTCGAGCGGGCTCTCCTCTTCATCTGGGAGCACCAAGATGGGTCCAATTATGCTTAGTTCTTGCTTCCTTTCCTTAAGTTTATCCAATATGTACCTTTCATTATGCATAGAAATTTTATTAGAAATAACTAACGACATATAACACTCATCATCAATGAAAGCGTATCTAACATCATAAGTCAAGCAAGACTCATATAATAAAGTTCTAGGAGGTGGAGCCTGTGTTTTTGCATCAACCACAGGCTCCCTTACAATTATGTCCATATCCTTGTCGTGGTTCATTTGTTTTTCCTCATTCCGGGCTTGTTTCACTGCATGCTCCTCCTCTTCATTATTTTTGACCTCACCATTTCTCACTTCAATACCTAGGAGAGAGACTTCAACAAATAGGCATCGAAGCTTAAATATTTCATCCACGATCACTTGCATCATGAAACTTTCTAGCTCAACCGGTACTTCACGGGGGACGCTTGAGGACTCATAAATATCATTGTTACTACAACTATATTCAAAATTATCCGGTTGAGAGGAAAAATCAAAAGTGAAAGTTTCAAATATGGATGGTTCGAAAGAATGGTCATCGGTCATATTCGCATCTCGAGGGTTCAACATAGAGAAAGTATCACCTAGGCGGTGATTTTCTTAGTTCTCCGTCACCTCATAGTGGGATCATAAAGTGGAGAATCTAAACCCTTATCGAAAATGGACTCTAAAGAATTAATCTCAAAGCAAAATATATCAGAAATAAGAGATGAAGGTCGAGCCCATATTTTTGTGTCAACTATATACTCTCTTACTAACGGAGCCCCTTTTTCCTCATAGATGACGTCCTTATCAAATTCTTTGCTTTGCTCCACCATTAACTCCTCTTCTTCTAGTTGATCGATCTCTTAAGGAGAACCGATTTCCATGCTCTCTTGAGATGCCTTGGTCTCTCCCTTGACATCTTGAACCAATCCTTGCTTCTCTTGAGTAATCTCAATCTCAAATAAGCAGTCAAGCTCATAAACTTTACCTTGATTCCCTCACACCTTTCTTGGCACAAATCTTGGCACATCAATTAAATCAATGACATCGAAACCATTCACCCACCCCGGGGTGCGTTTGGATTCTTCGGTCCTCTTCCTTTCTTCCACTTCCATTTCGTAAAACCATGACATTTTACGAGTCTCTTCTTGTGAACGTCATTCATTTTTCATGTCTATTCGATCATTTACTTGTCGTGCCTCCTCAACTCTTGCCGTAAAGGCTTCTTCATCACTAATCACTAGTTGAGGTGCACTGGGAATTTTGGACTCTATGACAAGTGTTGGCTCAACCCATTTTAAAGTGGAATATGTTGTGCCACGAATCCCTTATAACTCTTCTTCTGATAAGGCTCCGAAGTCAATGATCCCACTGATCTTCTTTACCTCCTCAGCCATATTTCTAGCTTCTTTGCTCCCATGTAGCTCCTTGCCTAATATTGCTTCGTCAAAAATATTTTCACCCTCAACGGAGATTGTCTCTTCATGAAATGATGTCATTGAAGGAAATCCACGGGGTCCAATCTATTAATTTCATGCAGCGGAGGCATAATTAAATCATGGATCCTTACAATATAAGATCTTCATGCAAATTGATTCCAGATAAGATCATACATGAATTAAATAGTACCTTGGTATTTTTCGAATCCTAACAAAGCAAAACAAAAAGGATGTGGTCTCTATCAAGTCCACACACGCGATGCGATGAATTCGAGATCAAGACCTTCAAGCAAGACTTACTAGTTTTTACTTGAAGGAGGCAAGAGAGTAGAAGAGTGAGAGAGAGGAGGGGGTCGGCTGGCTAGGGTTCGAGAGGGTTAAGGGGGGGAGTGGTTTAGGGTGTATATAATATATTCCCTAAACCAATCCTTTCCCTTTTAGGTTTGGTTTTTAATTATAATTATAATTATAATCAATAAACCATAAAGGGCCTCAAGTCAAATCACTTAAGCCCATTTAATCAAATCTTGTAAAGCACAATACGACTTAAGATTATAATTAAATGACTTAATTTAGATCATCCAATAATTCACTTAGACCAAATTCTTTAACTGCTCGGTTTACCTCCTAGACTGGAAATTGTCTAATCCGCTCTGGTTTAGCCTAGACCGTTCCGGTCTAACTAAAACAAGAATGTGAATTTTTCCTAATTCTCATATCTCTCATATTTTCCATACTTATCGCTTTAAGTGTGTGACCCTCTAGGCTCACGACACGTTGGCAGATCGGCGCAAATTACCAGTTTGCCATTTCCATTATAAGTGATATCTAGTCAGACATTATGATTATCTAACATTCGTGATTATCGATGATTCAATTTTAGCTTGTATCATCTATGTCACTATCTCTTTATCACACGATATCCAGATTGATCACAAGGCATAGAGCCGTCATCCTTGTGTATCAAACACTGTTTCTTGATCACTGAGATGACTGAAAACCTTGATACTACGTATCTCCTTGCACTGCAGTGCGTTTCCTTTCAGTCATACTCATCAAGTGGCCCAAACAGATGTCATACTCATGTCAGAGCATGAGGGATAAATCCCTTAACCGTCTTACTCGTTCACTCATGTAATCCGTTACTGAGCCAATTAGAGCCCTTATGATTACCCTTTTACAGGTAACGTTAGGCAACGTTAAACTCAGCTACCAACTACATGGTAGCTACAAAGACTCCTTGGTCTAAGGATACGTTGACAGGCTACGATGTATAAGTATGCTCATGACAGCATCTATGCTACATACTCACCATCGGGTCGTCCAATATCATTCCCCGAATGATCTTTATGATCTAACTCCGGCACTCATCTTGCCATGATCAGTAGAGCGTGATCATATAGAGTTATCCTCATACTGGTCGCTTCTGATGAAGCATATATATCCAGGGACTCATTAAATGTGATTCTCTCTGACCTATAGTTCTACTATAATTGTTGATACACATAATGATATAGATCAAGACACATTTAATATATTACTACAGCACACTAGTAATATAATGCCAGTTTTATTTATTTCTAAAATGATAAAGCATTACAATATAGATGACTTATTATATTGGGCTATGGCACATCTCTAACAATCTCCCACTTACCCTTAGTCCCAATCTAAATTCCAATCTATTCCCATAGACCTCACATGTCCTTCATGGTTGGGCTGTCGTAAAGCTTTCGTCAAGGGATCGGCCATATTATCATCTGCCGAAACATAACTAATTTCCACATCACCTCTATCAATAATCTCTATAATAAGGTAAAAATTCCTGAGTATGTGTTTGGATTTGTCGTGGTATCTCGGCTGTTCAGCAATTGCTATGGCCCAAGTGTTGTCGCACACCAAGCTTATTGGATCAAACGCTCGCAGTATTACATCTAATCCGATTAGAAAGCTTTTAATCGATACGGCCTCTTTTAGTTGCTTCCGCATCAGCTATATACTCAGCTTCCATTGTAGAATCGGCAGTTGTGACTTGTTTGAAGCTCTTCCAATTGAATCCATGACCGTTCAGGATTTGAAGTCTTCATGATCTGTCTGGAAACTAGCGTCAACGTAACCCTTGACCTCTAATTCCTTATCTACACCCCCACATACTAGGAATGCGTCCTTGGTTCTCCTTAAGTATATGAGGATAGCCTTGACAGCACCCTAGTGTTCTGGACCAGGGTTAGACTTAAATCTGCTTCTACAACTTAGTGCAAACAAGACATCCGATCTCGTGCATATCATGGCATACAAGATATATTCTATTGCCGAAGCATATGGGACCTGTTTCATTGAGCTCAACTAATCAGGTGTACTAGGACACTATTTCTTCCTGAGCTTGATGTCATGTCGCATGGGTATGTATCTGTAGTTACAACGCTTTTGGTGATTGGCTTATTTTTAAGGAACTAGAGAAAATGTTTTTAAAGAATGTCGAAGCATCGTATGCGACATCTTGTATGACATTATTAACGACATCTCGGCAAACATCCTCTTTGACGGAAATCAGGAAAGTCCATGTTCTGCAGAAAGTACGACTACGATTAGGAAATATGAGAAGTTCCAGAACGTCTCTGATTCTGGAAAGAAGAAAGACGGTGTTAAAGAGGAAACCCATTAGGGTTAGTAATCATGCTCGATTGCTATAAAAGCTTAGGCTACCCCCTTAGCAATCGTGTGGTTCTTTTATTGTTTCCTAGCAATAATTTACAAAACTCTTGGATGTGAAGGTTTGCGGGCTGAGAGGTTGTAGATTGTGCTAAGGATATTGTGTATCACCATAACTATTGAGAGTTTACTGATCGCGTGAGTGAAGACTGCACGCAACCACAAAGTTCAACGACAACTTGAACCGACAGAGCAAGACGATTGCTCGAAGAGTGGAATCAAGACGGAGTCTTGGATTCAGGGGGAGACCTTAAGATAGGTTGCACTGTAATAAGTAGCATAAAGTATAGATCTTGGGATGATCATAGGTACTCGTATGTTTTGACGTATTGCTGATAGTGAAACCTTTCCACTAGGCTGAGAGCCCCCAGACGTAGGTGACGTTGCACCGAACTGGGTAAACAATTTGCTGTGTCGTTGTTTATTACGTTTTACTTTTACCTGTCCTACGTTATCTACGCAAGTTGTCATACACTGTGTTATAGCTTTATACATAACATTGTGTGTGGCATCTTGCACAACTACCTGATCAAAATTTCAATTGGTATCAGAGGAGGCACCTACAACTTTAGGTGAGTTCCTAAACAAATATTTTGATCATCAAGATGGAAAATTCCAGAGAAGGAGGATCCATCAACCGACCACCTGTTCTAGATGGAAGTAACTACGGCTATTAGAAGGCTCGCATGTGTGCCTTCATGAAGTCCCTTGACAACAAAACGTGGAAGGCTGTGATCAATGGCTTGAATGCCCCACAACTCAGTGATAATGATGGTAACCCTATCGGCCCAAAACCAGAAAAAGACTGGACTGATAACGAAGACGAGGAATCACTGGGAAACTCTCGAGCTCTGAATGCTATTTTTAATGGTGTTGACAAGAACGTATTCAAACTAATCAACACGTGCACAGCTGCCAAATCCGCATGGGATATCCTGGCTGTTGCGTATGAAGGAACAACCAAGGTTTGAGAACAAAAGCTGCAATTCTTGACAACCAACTTTGAAGCCCTTGTCATGAAAGAGGAATAATCAATCGCCGAATTCAACGTTCGAATTCGAGATCTAGCCAATGAATCCTATTCTCTGGGCGAACCAATGTCTGATGAAAAACTGGTTAGAAAAACCCTGCGTGCTCTTAGCCCTAGATTTAAGATGAAGATCACCGCAATTGAGAAAGTTCATGACCTCAAGATCTTAAAATTCAATGAATTGATCGGATCTTTAATGACCTATGAGCTATCTCTACCCAATATCGACAAAAGGAATAAAGGAGTTGCCTTCAAAAGCTTAACACACAAGCAACCAGATTCTGAGAATTTTGACTCTGACGAAGACATCAATGCTACAATGGCACTTCTCACAAAAAATTACAACAAAGTCATGAGAAGATTCAGTCGAATGGGCGGAAGGAATGCCACAACAGATGCCAGAAACAAAACTCCACAAAAAGCTCTGACAGGAGGAAGTCTTGACAAACCAAACAGAAGCGGAGAGGAAAACAACAAGAACAAAGGACCTCAGTGTCATGAATATGAAGTTTGGTCATCTTCGCAGAGAATGTCCAAATTTCCTCAAACGACAAAAACGAGGATACAGTGCTACCTTATCGGATGATGACAATGAAGATAGTGGTTCTGAGGAGGTAAGCAATTTTGTTGCATTCACTAGTACTAGTTCTGTATGTAACATTGATAACTCTGCAAATATCAATAATTATCTCCATCATCCAACTCCTAACGAGAATTAGATGAAAGAGCAACTAGTCGAGGCATACAAAAGCTTACATACCAGATGGGTCAAGGAAACTCTGGTCGTTGATCAACAAGGAGAACAGATCATCATTCTTACCAACGACAAGTCTAGACTCCTAGAGACAATTGTGGAGCTAAAACGCGAAATTACCAGACTTAATGGAGAAATTAGTCTTATGACTAAATCAGTGAAGATGATGAATCCTAGCACAGAAAGGCTTGACAAAATCCTATCAGTAGGAAAGCAGTCCAAAGATATGACGAGACTAGGGTACACACATAATACCGCCTCATCAGCACTCACAAAGTTTGTCCCACAACAAGCCATGGCTGAAAAGAAACTACAAGATGACATGACACATCCTACAAGACGACCTACAACAAATGTCATGACATCTTCTATAACATGTTTCTGTCAATCAACTGCCAAAAGACATCGATATTCCAGAAATCCAGCATATATCAGTGGATTTGTCATTACTGTGGTCGAAGGGGCCACATCAGACCATTCTGCCTTCAACTCCATGGGAAGAAGCAAGCTCGGTTACCACAAAAACCAAGGAGATATCAAGATCATCTCTCCACTCCTCAGAAAACATCCCGCCTTGAATGGAGACCAAAGAATCTAGTCTATCGAGCTAATGTTGCATACACCTCCTTGAGTGCCTCAACCAACAAGAACTGGTATCTCGATAGTGGGTGTTCTCGACACATGACAGGTACTCCTGAGTTTCTCTCCAATCTCAAATTATATACAAACTGCTATGTTACTTTTGGAGATGGGATTCGAGCCCGAATCATTGGAAAAGGACTGCTCAAGCATCCAGGAGCTTCTTCCTAACTAAAGCATTACTTGTAGAAGGACTCTATGCAAATCTAATTAGCATCAGCCAGATTTGTGATCTGGGTTCAGAACTAAAATTTACAAAAGAATCCTGTATAGTAATGGATTTCGATCAAGTCACTATCCTACAAGGAATCCGCTCAATAGATAATTGTTACATCTGGTCGCCCGATTCACATATCGAAACGACAAAGTGTCTTCTCTCCAAAGCAGAAGAAACGAAACTTTGGCATAGAAAGCTGGGACATCTAAATCTTAGGAGCAGGCAGAAGACAATCTAAAAGCAGGCCATTATTGAAATTCCGAACCTGAAAATTGTGGAAGGAAAGATCGGCAGAGAATGCCAGATTGGAAAGCAAACTAAGCTGTCACACAAGAAGCTACAGCATATCACCACCTCTCGAGTACTTGAGGTAATACACGTTGACCTCATGGGGCCAATGCAAATTGAAAGCCTTGGAGGAAAACGCTATGTCTTTGTGTGTGTAGACGATTACTCACGATACACATGGGTTGATTTCCCTCGTGACAAATCGGATACCTTTTCGATCTTCAAGAATCTATGCATACAGGTCCAACGTGAAAAAAGGGAGACAATTAACAAAATAATTCGTCTTTGCAGTGATCATGGTCGAGGGTTCGAAAACAGCAAATTTGCAGAATTCTGCAACTCAGAAGGGATAGCCCATGAGTTCTCAGCACCAATCACTCCCCAACAGAATGGCATTGTTGAGTGCAAAAACAGGACTCTACAGGAGATGGCTAGAGTTATGATGCTGGCCAAGGACATACCAACTCACTTTTGGGCAGAAGCACTTAACACTGCTTGCCATATCCACAATCGAGTCACTCTCCGACCAGGTATGTCAGTAACTCATTATGAAATATGGAGGGGGAGAAAGCCTACTGTTAAGTACTTCCATATCTTTGGATGCACCTGTTATATTCTGGCTGATAGAGAACCTCGTCGAAAACTTGATCCAAAGAGTGATGAAAGCATCTTCCTTGGCTACTCAAGGAACATTCGTGCGTTCCGGGTCTTCAACAAACGAACCAAGACTATGATGAAATCAATCAATGTTGTTGTTGATGATGACTGTGAAGATGCCCCAGAAGATGCGACAGATGAAGAAAGAGTTTATCCAGACAATGTTAAGAAGGATGCTACTGCTGATGCCAGTAAAGATGCTAGCAGCAAATCAGAAGACAATGTTGCTAGTCCAAGTGTCAATAACGATGAGAAAGTTCCTAAAGCCAGCAACAAGAACCCCTCACAAAGAATCCAGGCTAATCATCCTATCTCTGGAGTAATTGGAGATCTAAATGAAGGCATACGAACTCGGAAAAAAGCTCCTGTGAACTATAACGAGATGATAGGTAATATATGTTTCGTTTCAAAGATTGAACCTAAAAATTTCAACGAAGCCATCAATGATGAGTATTGGGTCAATGCTGCAAGAGGAACTGATTCAATTTGAGAAGAACCAGGTATGGGAACTAGTGCCCAAGCCAAGTGAAGGAAATGTCATTGGCACAAAATGGATCTTCAAAAATAAGTCCGATGAGCTTGGTAATATCACTCGCAATAAAGCAAGATTAGTAGCTCAAGGGTATACTCAAATTGAGGGAGTAGACTTCGATGAGACCTTTGCTCTAGTAGCAAGGCTTGAAGCAATCAGACCCCTACTAGGGATATCATGCCATCTACAGATCAAGCTTTAGCAGATGGATGTCAAAAGTGCATTCCTAAATGGAGATCTCAACGAAGAAGTGTATGTGTCACAACCGAAAGGATTTGTTGATCCTCACTCCCCTGATCATGTGTATAAAGTCAAGAAGACCCTCTATGGATTGAAACAAGCACCAAGGGCTTGGTATGAAAGACTCACAAAATTTCTGATTCAAAGCGGTTACACTAGAGGGGAGTCGACAAGACTCTATTCGTGAAGAATGAGGACGGAAAGTTAATGATAGCCCAAATATATGTTGATGACATTGTCTTTGGAGGGATGTCAAGAAAGATGGTAGAGAAATTTATCCAACAAATGCAATCAGAATTCGAGATGAGCATGGTGGGAGAGCTTACCTACTTCCTAGGTTTTCAAATCAAACAGCTAAAAGATAGCATCTTCATCTCCCAAAGCAAATATGCGAAGAACATTGTCAAGAAATTTGGGCTACATAAAGCTTCACAAAAATGGACACCAGCAGCTACACACATCAAGCTAACTAAAGATGATCCAGAAGAAGCCGTCAAACAACACCTATACAGAAGCATTATTGGTAGTCTTCTCTACCTTACTGCCAATCGACCTTACATTGCCTACTCTGTGGGAGTATGTGCACGATATGAAGCTAATCCTAAGGTTAGTCATATGTCCCAAGCTAAAAGAATTATTAGATATATCTCTGGGACTACAGACTTGGGTTTACTATACTCATTCGACACATCCTCTACCCTGGTGGGGTATTGTGATGCTGACTGGGCTTGAAACACAACAGATAGGAAAAGAACATCTGGAGGTTGCTTCTTCCTTGGCAATAACCTCATATCATGGTTCAGTAAAAAGCAAAACTGTGTTGCCTTGTCCACTGCTGAATCTGAATATATCGCTGCTAGGAGTAGCTGCACACAATTACTATGGATGAAGCAAATGTTAGTCGAATACAATGTCAAACAAGAAGCCATGACTTTGTATTGTGATAATGTCAGTGCAATCAACATCTTTCAAAATCCGGTTCAACACAACAAAACCAAGCATATTGACATTAGACACCACTTCATTCGCGAGCTGGTCGAAGACAAGAAGATCTTCCTAGAGCACATCTATACAGAGAAGCAACTTGCTGCATTTTTACTAAGCCATTAGATGCAAGCAGATTCGAGTGCCTCAGGACGTCACTCGGTCTCTACACCATCAGCAAGTAATCGAAGTTGCTAAACGGTTGAGAGGAGTTAGTTGGTACCTCTTCATGAACCGGTTCAAAAATCCCAACACATGCCATTGGGGCAAGTATGCCAAAAGCCCAAATAAAAAGAGGAAAGGTCGCGAGATACGCTCTGCTACCTACAGATTTGATTTTGTTTGTCAAAAACCTAGTCTGCCTCTGGTTGAGTATTTCGCTCTCATCTCTCAAAACTCTTGCACAAAACTCTACAACTCTCGGCAAAAATGGTGAAAACCAGGAGCAATCTGGCCCCGAAGAAAGCCACAGACGACCGGAAAACAAAACCCAAGAAGACCGAGGCAAAGAGCCCCAAAACCAGCAAACCCAACACCAACAAACATGGGGTACGAATCAAAAAACTAAAGCTACAAAAGAATGCCGAGGGATCCTGCAGAGAAATCCCACCAGAAGAAGCACAATACCCGTTTTTTTCCGAGTTCCCAAAAGGACCCGAACCGGAAGCTCTACTTTCACAATGACGGAACTTACAGGCCCTCAGCGAGAGACTGGCATTCACCAAGGGAACCAAGAAACCTCCATGCAAATCCTCCCTGCACCAGTTTCAACAAGTTTCCCATGTATCGATTCTTCCATCGTATCAAATAGTGATACTTCTAGAAATAGTGACTTGTTAGAGTCACTATTGGAAAATCAGGACCCTCCTCAAGAAGGGGTGGTTGAAGATCTGATAAAGCTTGAAGGGGAAAAGAATGACTTGACCCCGGTCAGTCATGGGCTAGAACGGACTACAGAAGGAGAGGGTGAAGAAGAAGGTGTGAAAGATGTCGTTCCTAAACCCACAGATGAGGCTGTGGTTGAAGAAGAAGAAGTTGCCGACTCAGAAGAAGCTGAGGAAGAATCTGAGAAAGAAGAGACCGGAGACGGGGATACTGATCTGGAAGAAGTAGAGAAGGAAAACAGTGCCGAAGCTAATGTCACAGAAGAAGCGCCTCTAGCTGTCAGAGGAGATGTTACAGAAAATGCCACTGAAACAGCACACACAGTGCTCTCGTCTTCTAAAAAGAAAGTGTTAGAAGAAAATAAAAGCCTCGCAATAATGGTAGGAAAGTTGAGAGAAACCAAGAAAAGGAAGGAAGTAAAAGATGCTGGAGGCCCCAGCAAGAAGAAAAAGTTGTCCGCCAAAGATAAAGGAAAGAAAGTTGTCTCCAAAAGGAGACTGGTTGATGAAGAAACTGATGAAGATGCTGAGGAAGTAACCATAAAGGAAGCAAAGAAGGCAGGAAGCCAGAAGCCGGTCAAGAGCACCCCAAGTGTTCCATATGACAATGTGTCATTCCATTCTGCTGCCAGTGCAACACGGTGGGAGTTTGTGTTCCACAGGATGACATATCCCAAGAAGACTCTGTGCTCCGAGATCCTTGGACTGGAAGCCATCATCAAGCTCCTGAAACAGGCAGAACTCATGAAGACCGTCACCAACATAAGTAATCACTATCCTCTATTGGTCAACGAGTTTATTGGAAACTTACCTACTGGATTTGGTACTCCGGATGATCCGGATTGTGAGAAGGTTTATGTCAGAGGCCTACTGAAATTCTGAATCGTAGCCGAGTCAGGAAGTCGAACACAAAGTCTTTAACTTATGTATCGACTTCTTGTGGAAACCGTAAGCAAAGTAATAGACAGATAATAATAACAACACCAGAGATGATTACCCAGTTCGGTGACTCCGCACCTACGTCTTGGGGCACTTTGCCAGTGGAAAGGTTTTTCACTATAGGTAGTCAATAGTACAACTTCAAGCACCAACTAGCTATCACACAAGCTATTGTCCTAAGCTACTATATATCTTACCGTGAATCGCCTCGACCAAGGGCCTCTCCCCCTGTCTTTGAGATTCCCTCAATTCCACCCTTCGAGCAAGCTCCTATGCTCGGTGTCGTTGTCTTCTTGGACGGAGTTGTGAATCTTCAATCACAAACAAAAACCCTAACCGATCCAAACACTTCGTCTTCGTGACTTGATGTTTGACCGGAGCAAAGATCCGTTCTATCGAATCTTAATCAGCCTCTCAACACGCCGATGGTGCACGGTTAAGAGTTTTGAGAAATCTTGCAATTTAGAACAAGAACAGATGATCTGCTAATGGGAAGCCAAGGGCTTTTTATAGCAGCTCATATTCCTAATCCTTCTCGGATCAGGATTAGAAAAGTCAGGAAAGTTGTTGCCGCCTTCCATGACAGTTGGAAGTCGTCTTGCCTGTTCTGACTTCCTGATGAAATCAGGCAAGTCGAGTTGCCGCCTATTGCTGACGTGTAACTGCCAGCTGGAAGTCGCCTGACTTGTCGACGTCACTCTCTTGCGCTCCAAGTCATCGTGGCGCCTTTCTTCTTTCGCTCCAAGCTTCGTCGAAATAGGAAAGCTTCAGTTCTTTCCTAATCCAAATCGCAAAAAGTCGCTCCACATGTAATGTAACATGTTGCAGGACTTCTTACATTTGCGCTAAAAAATCATGCCAACAAATAAACGTAGCTACACCTACGCTTCAACATTTCCTCTGACATCATTAATGCCTTCCTGGGGAGGAAGTGTGTCCGCTCTGTACCACCACCTGACCTGAACAAGGTCTTCAAGGAGATTACTGGTGGTAAGAGCCAAATGTGGCCTACTAAGGGCACCGTGGCGGCCTCGGACCTCACGTCAAAGTACTCTATACTATTCCGTATCGGAGTAGCAAATTGGGCACCCTCCACACATGCATCCTCCATCAAACCAGAGCTGGCAATTCTTATTTTCCAAATAGGTACTGGTTCCACACTTGATTTTGGCCAGTTTGTTATTGACCACCTTGTTAGACATGCCAGATCTCAAGCTGTGAAGATACCTATCGCTTTTCCCTCCCTTATATCTGAGCTACTAGTGCACCAACACCCTGGCGTGTTGAAGACAACCGATAAGGCAGGAAAGCGTGGAGGAATGATTGTGGTAAGCCACAAGTTGTTCGAGGGCAAGCATGCTCCTGATCTTGTCAGGACAGAAGTCAAACCACCCAAGGCGACAACCAGTCGAGCTACCGGTGCTGCCCCTCCTACAAAGACGACCATCAGAGATGCGATAATGCTCGAAAGAGATATAGTTTTTGAAATTCTGAATCCTAGCCGAGTCAAGAAGTCGAACACAAAGTCGTAACTTGTGTATCGACTACTTGCCTAAGGACGTAAACCGTAAGTAAAACAGTAAACAGATAATAACGACACCAGAGATGATTACCCAGTTCGGTGACTCCGCACCTACGTCTGGGGGCACTTTGCCAGTGGAAAGGTTTTCACTATAAGGTAGTCAATAGTACAACTTCAAGCACCAACTAGCTATCACACAAGCTATTGTCCTAAGCTACTATAGATCTCACCGTGAACAACCTCGACCAAGGGCCTCTCCCCCTGTCTTTGAGATCCTTTCAATTTCACCCTTCGAGCAAGCCTATGCTCGATGTCGTTGTCTTCTTGGACGGAGTTGTGAATCTTCAATCACAAACAAAAACCCTAACCGATCTAAACACTTAGTCTTCGCAACTTAATGTTTGATCGGAGCAAAGACCGTTCTAGCGAATCTTAATCAGACTCTCAACACGCCGATGGTGCACAGTTAAGAGCTCTAAGAAATCTTGCAAGTTTCAGAACGAGAACGGATGATCTGCTAATGGGAAGCCAAGGGCTTTTTATAGCAGCTCACATTCCTAATCCTTCCTGGATTAGGAACAGGAAAGTCAGGCAAGTTGTTGCCGTCTTCCACGACAGCTGGAAGTCGTCTTGCCTGTTCTGACGTCCTGAATAAATTAGGCAAGTAGAGTTGCCGTTGCTGACGTGTTACTGCCAACTGGAAGTCGTCTTGACTGTTCTGACTTCCTGAATAAATCAGGCAAGTAAAGTTGCCGTTGCTGACGTGTTACTGCCAGCTGGAAGTCGCCTGACTTTGTCGACGTCACTCTCTTGTGCTCCAAGTCTTCGTGGTGTCTTTCTTCTTTCGTTCCAGGCAGTGCTAAATAGGAAAGCTTCAGACTTTCCTAATCTTCGGCTCGTGACAAGTCGCTCCACATGTCATGTAACTTCTTGTACGACTTCTTACTTTTGCGCTAAAAAATTATGCCAACAATTAAACGTAGCAACAATCTCCCCCTTTAGCAATTTTTTAGGCAAACACCTTTTTAAGCACATCGTCACCTTGTGGCAGTTACGCACAGCAAGTGAGTTATCTTGCGGCAGTTACGCACAACAAGTGATGTGACTTAAAACACATTTCAGGCACATCATCACCTTGAGGCAGTTACGCACACAGCAAGTTATGTGACTTCTGATGCGACTTCTTGTGCGGCTTCTGGTTTATCTTCTGGAGCGGCTTCTGGTTTAACTTCTGGAGCGGCGACTTCTATATCGACTTCTGGCGCGACTTCTGGCGTAACTCCTGGCGTAACTTCTGGCGTAGCCTATCTATCTCCCACTGTTTGTCTAACAATATTGCCAAAGGCAATCATACAATGAAATTCGACTAAACAGCAGGGTAAAAACCAGCTCACACCATGAGCAAAATAAACAGCTCAAACATGAGCAAATATCTAAAAATAAAAAGTCATAGTGTGCGGAAAATTAACTCGGACATACCCCGAGGATTTAAGAGTGTTTGGAACAAAGTTATCAGAGTGAATCAGAAAAATACTTAAAATGAAGTCGAGTCTTCAACATCATCTTCAGCAGCAGGAGCAGAGCGGAGGTCATTGAGAAGAGCTTCACAGGGGACCTTGCGGGTTGATAGCATCACAATTGACTTCTCCAGATCATCGATCATTTCCACCAATTCTTCCTCCATCCTAGTGCCAATTGGTCCTGAGGGTCGAGAGCTTGAACCAGCTCCTGATGCTTTAGCCATGGGAAGTCCGAGGTCCTTCAACAGCTTCCCTTTGAAGTTCTTGAGGCTGATAGCAAGGGGTAGTGGCTTCTTACCCGGAATATCCAATTCTCTACAATGTGAGGACATTGTTGGAGAAGGAGACCGGTGATCAATGAAGGAAACCCGATAGGAAGTTTGACAGCACATGTTTTGGCGTGCTTGACTAGATGTTCAATGACATAAGCGCCAAAATCAAGAGAAGACTGCGTACCTATTTGGTATATGAGTTTAGCCAATTCGGTTTTGATGCTCGACCCATGTGTAGAAGGTACCCAATTTGCCAGGCCAATGCAATAGAGAATTGAGTATTTTGCTGTAAGCTCAGTAGCTGCAATGGTGTCTTTGACGGGCCAGACCTTCTTCCGTCCTCCAGTGATCTCGACCGGTACTTTTTTCAAGTGCGGGACTTCTGGAGTGACTTCTGGGTCTTCTCTGCCGAGATAGCCATTGATGGTTGAGGCAGATACTTCGAAGCATTCTCCCCGAATGAACACCTTTCTGTATTCAGCGTCTTCTAGATCATCAAACTCGCTTGAAAGGTTAACAATAAACTCTTTGACCAATGCTGGGTAGAATGGCCCAATATTTATGACCGTATTGGTCAGACCTGCTCTTCGGAGAAGTTCCACGATCGAGTTTATCCCCTGCGCCTCTGTGGAAAGCTCTCTTTCTGGATAGATCTTGCGCTGGTATACATACTGCCACTTAACCGCGTTGTCTACAGAGTGGAAGGAGACATTATCCGTAGGGGCTTTAGGCACATACTTGGGGAGTTTCTGCCCTCCCATTGCCTTTTTGACTCGTGGTAGTAAAACAAGAGTTTCTTCTTCAGATTCCTCTTCTTCTGGAGCAGATGTCGCTACCGAAGTTAGTGACTTCCTTCTAGACTTCTTCGGCTGTTTAGAAGTAGATAATCCTCCTTTTTGGTGGTTTTCCTCTTTGGGTTCAATCTCCTCGGTATTTGAGATTCTTCTTCTTCATCGACCAACCTCCTTGTTGGTAGCTTCCTTCTCTCAGCCCTTCTGGGCACAACTTCTTCTTTTTCCATGGTCTTAGTGTCGATTGTGTCTTCGATATTAACTAGTTCCTCTATAGGTCGAGTGACTTCTGGAATAGCTTCCGGATTTTCATTAAGCCCTGAATCACTGTTTGGGGCGACATGGGAACTTCCTTCTTTCTGCAAGTCCTCGTTTAGAGGAGATTTATCTGGTGCTGGTGTCGACTTAGAGGGGCTGGATTGGTCCTTGGTGCTAGTGCCTTGACTTTCAGGAACATGGGTTTCTAGACCCTCTACAGGCAGGCTTACTTCTATCGTGTTTTCTTCAGAGAGGATAGCAGATTTACCTTGTGTTGGAGCCGGAGTAGAAAGAGAGGCTTCCTCTTCTTTGTTCGTAGATTCGGTTTGAGCGTCGTCCTTCTCAACGACGGAAGTTGTGTCTACTGGTGTGATAGTTGGAGGTGAACTTGTTACTCCTTGAGGTGCTGCCGAACTTTCTCCTGAGATTTTTCCTCCTCGAATCCTTACTCCATGCTTGTTTGTCGAGGATTTTGAGGCTGACAGTTTTCGAGCGATCATCTTTACACGCATCTTTGCTCGTAATTTGGAAGCAGATGGTATGCGCCCGCTCCTTGTTCCAACCATTTGCTCGATCGGTTTTGGTTTTGGAAAGAAGAGCAAAAATCTTACAAATGCATATTTGTTTTAGCCTTGTCTAGGTGCCCTAGCAGTTTTGGGAAGATGGAGAGGATTGTGCAGGCTTTTTCTGCGGAAGTTGAAGGGGGTTGAGAGCTGATTGGATAGTCATCAGTTTTTCTAATCATTCCCCTTTTTGAATTTTTTAAACAAATAATTTCACCTGGGCTTCTGATAATGAGATTTGGGCCCGGCTAGATTTTGTGGACCCTTGCTGGTCCAGATAGAGAGAGAGCAAAAATTCACTCAAAAGCTCTCCCTCTTCTTGCTCGACTTTTGGTTACTCCAGACAGTAAAGTCCAAGGGATGACCTCAGACTTTCAAACCTGTTAGCATCTAATGCTTTTGTAAAGATGTCTGCGACTTGTTTCTCAGTGGGTAGGTACTCAAGCTTTATTTTCTTGTCTTCTACAAGCTCTCGAATAAAGTGGTGCCTGATGTTGATATGCTTTGTTTTGCTGTGTTGCACTGGATTCTTCGAGATGTTGATTGCACTGATGCTGTCACAGAACAAAGTCATGACTTCTTGCTTGACTCCATACTCTGCCAACATTTGTTTCATCCAAAGGAGCTGAGTACAACTACTTCCAGCAGCAATATATTCGGACTCAACAGTAGATAAAGCAATACAATTTTGCTTTTTGCTGAACCAAGACACAAGATTGTTTCCAAGGTAAAAGCAACTTCCAGAAGTACTTCTTCGATCTGGCGTGCTTCCCGCCCAGTCGGCATCACTTATGATCCTCTTTGCATGAGCCAAGTGACTGACTCTTGGATTGGCTTGGTATCGAGCACAGACTCCCACAGAGTAAGCGATGTCGGGTCGACTTGCTGTTAGATAGAGAAGACTTCCTATTATGCTTCAATAAAGACTTTGATCAACTGATTCTCCCATCTCGTCCTTTGTGCATTTGGTATATGTGGCAATAGGAGTTCTCTTGTGTGAGGCCTTTTCTAACCCAAACTTCTTGACAATGTTCTTTGCATATTTGCTTTGTGAGATAAATATTCCATCTGACATCTGTTTGATCTGGAAGCCTAGGAAGTATGTGAGCTCACCGACCATACTCATCTCAAATTCAGACTGCATATGTTGGACGAAACGTTCCACCATCTTGTCTGACTTCCCTCCAAATACAATGTAGTCCACATATATTTGAGCAATTATGATGTCCCTTCCTTCCTTCTTCACAAAAGAGAGTTTTGTCTACTCTCCCTCGAATATAGCCATTTTGAACTAGGAATTGGGTAAGACGTTCATACCATGCTCGTGGAGCTTGTTTGAGTCCGTAGAGGGTTTTCTTTAGCTTGTAGACATGGTGCGGGGAGTCATGGTCTTCAAATCCCTTTGGTTGAGCCACATAGACTTCTTCGTTGAGATTTCCATTAAGGAAGACACTCTTTACATCCATTTGATAAAGTTTGAAACGCAGATGACATGCGATGCCGAGAAGAAGTCGTATGGCTTCCAGTCTGGCTACCGGAGCAAAAGTTTCTTCAAAGTCGACTCCTTCGACTTGTGTGTATCCTTGAGCCACCAGTCTCGCTTTGTTTCGAGTGATGTTTTCTTGCTCGTCAGACTTGTTTTTGAATATCCACTTTGTCCCGATGACATTGACATTGTCAGGCTTGGGTACTAGTTCCCAAACTTCATTCCTTGCAAATTGAACCAATTCTTCTTGCATGGCGCAGACCCAGTACTCATCATTGATGGCCTCTTGTATATTCTTTGGCTCAATTTTGGAAATAAAGCAAACGTTACCTATCATCTGGTTGTAGTCAAGAGATGCCTTTTGTCGAGTCCGCACTCCCTCATTAATGTCTCCAATCACATCCTGGGGTGGATGATCCTTCTGAATTCTTCTTGACAGAGCTCTTTGCCTTATAGGAGATGCCTCTTTATCTGGGATGATTGGGTTTTCGTCTTCAGACTCTTTTTTGCGCTCATCGTC
The DNA here is from genome assembly GCA_963920655.1 of Geranium rotundifolium. Classification (NCBI taxonomy): domain Eukaryota; kingdom Viridiplantae; phylum Streptophyta; class Magnoliopsida; order Geraniales; family Geraniaceae; genus Geranium; species Geranium rotundifolium. Next base: position 16,968,589 of record OY987321.1, read on the forward strand.
TTTGACTTCTGGTCAAACTCCTCCTCTGACTTCTCCTGAGAGATTTAGGACTTCTTCGTCCTCGTCACTGGGTTGCTCGTCACTGTCATTGATCACGACATTGATGGATTCCATGATAGTTCGGGTGCGTTTGTTGAATACACGAAAAGCCCGACTATTTCTGGAGTATCCGAGGAAGATGCCTTCGTCGCTCTTAGGATCAAGTTTGCGTCGAGGTTCCCTATCTGCAAGTATGTAGCAGATCGATCCAAAGACATGGAAATATTTGACATTCGGCTTTCTCCCCCTCCATATTTCATAAAGAGTGAGCGAAGTTCCAGGGCGGAGGGTCACTCTATTATGAATATGGCACGCCGTGTTCAAAGCTTCAGCCCAGAAGTGCTGTAGGATGTCTTTGGCTAACATCATGACTCTTGCCATTTCTTGAAGAGTGCGATTTTTCCTTTCAACGATCCCGTTTTGCTGAGGAGTGATGGGAGCAGAAAATTCGTGTGCAATTCCTTCAGCATCACCGAAATTTGCGAAGCTGATGTTCTCAAACTCCTTTCCATGATCGCTTCGAAATTGAACGACTTTTCCCTTTTCTCGTTGAACTCTCCGACATAGGGCTTCAAAGACTGAGAAGGTGTCTGACTTTTCTCGAATAAAGTCTACCCAGGTGTACCTCGAGAAGTCGTCTACACATACCAATATGTACTTCTTCCCTCCTAGACTTTCTACTTGCATCGGTCCCATAAGGTCAACATGGAGAAGTTCTAGAACACGAGAAGTAGTAAGATGTTGTACCTTCTTGTGTGACGTCTTGACTTGTTTCCCAATCTGGCATTCTCCACAGATTTTTCCTTCAATGATCTTGAGGTTGGGAACTCCAATGATCGCATTTTCAGAGAGAATCTCTTGCATGTTCCTCAAATTGATGTGACCAAGTTTTTGATGCCATAGCTTTGTCTCTTGAGATTTGGACAAAAGGCACTTGGTTGGCAAGGTTGTGGCTGTTGGGGACCATAGATAACAATTATCAAGGGACCTGTGGCCTGTCATGACTTCCTTCTGTTGTTCGTCTTTGACCAAGCACTTGTCACGAGTGAAGTTGACATCCAGATTTAAATCGCACATTTGACTTATGCTGATGAGATTTGATGTGAGACCTTCTACCAGTAGAGCCTCTTTCAGACATGGTGAGTTGGGAAGGTTGAGTTTTCCTTTCCCGAGCACTCTAGCTTTTACTCCATCTCCAAAAGTGACGAAGCTATTTGTGCAAGGTATTAAAGTGACCAAGAATGAGCTATTACCAGTCATATGTCGAGAAGATCCACTATCAAAGTACCAATCAGTGCTGGTTGAAGCCTTTAGAACGGTGTACGCGATATTAGCTTGATAGTTTACCTCCTTAACTCGCCATTCCTTACGTGGTTGTGCTTTCTTCATGGTGGTCCTTTGCTTGACAACGCTCCTTCCATATAGACGATAGCAGAAAGGTCGAATATGTCCTCTTCGTCCACAGTGGTGACATACCCAGTTATGTCTTTTGTTCTGCGTCTTTGAAGCGGCCGAGGTAAGAGGCTTTTTGGTCGCTTGGTCAGGCGTGAAATTAGAAGACTTCTGACGGGGCTTCTGGGAGACAGACTTCTGAGGGACGAAGATGGTGTGCGATGTTGAGGCTTCTTTCGAATATCCAAGACCTTCCATATTCCTAGCTGGGTTCCCGATCGGAAGTATTTGGTCAAGAGTGTCAGTGCTTGGATTCATCATCTTCACTGACTTGGTGACCTGCTCTAACTCGCTTTTTAGTCGAGCCACTTCCTTTTTGAGATCAACAGTTGTCTCGAGAAGTCTTGACTTGTCTTCATTAAGAGTAAGAATGAGAGCATTTTGTTTTTCGATTACCTGAGAGTCTTCAAGCCACTTGACATACCATTCGTTGTAAGCATTGTTGAGGGTCTCATCGGATAGCTCATCATCATAGTCATACTTCTTTGAGCTTTCAGCTGGTTGATCTATTGTGGAGGAAGTGAAAGCAACATAGTTACTTGTATGCTCAAGGTCACTGTCTTCCTCATCTTCATCGTCAGTTAGAGAGGCATTGAATCTCTTCTTTTGTTTCTTTAAGAAGTTGGGACATTCTTTCTGCATGTGTCCATACCCCTTACATTCAAAGCACTGAACTCCTTTACCTGATTGTTCTCCTCGTCTACCATAGTTAGTTATGCTTTCGAACTTCTGAAACTTGTGTCGCGGCTTGTCTCTGACTTCTCGGGTGACGTTCCTCCCTGTCATCTGGCCGAATCTTTTCATGACTTTATTGTAGTTTTTGGCCAGCATGGCGATAGTTTCCTCAATGTCACTATCCGAATCAGAGTGCGTAGAGTTCTTCTGCTTTTGAGTAGAACTTTTGAAAGCCACACCTTTGTGTTTCTTCTCGATAAGAGGTAGGGAGAGCTCGAAAGTCATTAGAGATCCCATGAGCTCATCAAATTTCAGTGTCTTCAAGTCATAGACTTCTTCTATGGCGGTTATCTTCATCTTGAATCTGGGACTTAGAGCTCTCAGCGTTTTTCTGACTAAATCTTCATCAGTCATAGGTTTGCCAAGTGAATATGATTCATTGGCCAGATCCTTGATGCGCACATTAAACTCCGCAATAGTTTCGTCTTCATTCATGGTCAGGGCCTCAAAGTTAGTCGTGAGGTACTGTAACTTCTGCTCTTTGACTTTGGAAGTACCCTCGTAAGCAACAGCAAGCGTGTCCCAGGCAATTTTGGCACTTGTGCATGTGTTGATGAGTCGAAACACATTCTTGTCTACTCCATTAAAAATAGCATTGAGTGCACGAGAATTACCTAGGGCGGCTTCATCTTCTTCTGCGCTCCACTCCTTTTCTGGTTTGATGCTAGTTTGATTTCCATGAGCATCAACATAGTAAGGTTCCTCCCATCCATTGATGACTGATTTCCAGGTTTTGCTGTCGAGGGACTTCAAAAAGGCACACATCCGAGCTTTCCAGTACCCATAATTTGTTCCGTCGAGTACTGGTGGTCGATTTACTGAACCTCCTTCCTTTGAGTCCATATTGGCTATTCAGAAATTTTGCAGGAAAATCACCTAAAAGAAAAGGTGCCTCCTCTGATACCAATTGAAATTCTGAATTCTAGCCGAGTCAAGAAGTCGAACACAAAGTCGTAACTTGTGTACCGACTACTTGCCTAAGGACGTAAACCGTAAGTAAAACAATAAACAGATAATAACGACACCAGAGATGATTACCCAGTTCGGTGACTCCGCACCTACGTCTGGGGGCACTTTTCCAGTGGAAAGGTTTTCACTATAAGGTAGTCAATAGTACAACTTCAAGCACCAACTAGCTATCACACAAGCTATTGTCCTAAGCTACTATAGATCTCACCGTGAACAACCTCGACCAAGGGCCTCTCCCCCTGTCTTTGAGATCCTCTCAATTCCACCCTTCGAGCAAGCCTATGCTCGGTGTCGTTGTCTTCTTGTACGGAGTTGTGAATCTTCAATCACAAACAAAAACCCTAACCGATCTAAACACTTAGTCTTCGCGACTTAATGTTTGATCGGAGCAAAGACCGTTCTAGCGAATCTTAATCAGACTCTCAACACGCCGATGGTGCACAGTTAAGAGCTCTGAGAAATCTTGCAAGTTTTAGAACAAGAACGGATGATTTGCTAATGGGAAGCCAAGGGCTTTTTATAGCAGCTCACATTCCTAATCCTTCTTGGATTAGGAACAGGAAAGTCAGGCAAGTTGTTGCCGCCTTCCACGACAGCTGGAAGTCGTCGTGCCTGTTCTGACTTCCTAAATAAATCAGGCAAGTAGAGTTGCCGTTGCTGACGTGTTACTGCCAGCTGGAAGTCGTCTTGCCTGTTCTGACTTCCTGAATAAATCAGGCAAGTAAAGTTGCCGTTGCTGACGTGTTACTGCCAGCTGGAAGTCTCCTGACTTTGTCGACGTCACTCTCTTGTGCTCCAAGTCTTCGTGGCATCTTTCTTCTTTCGTTCCAGGCAGTGCTAAATAGGAAAGCTTCAGACTTTCCTAATCTTCGGCTCGTAACAAGTCGCTCCACATGTCATGTAACTTCTTGTACGACTTCTTACTTTTGCGCTAAAAAATTATGCCAACAATTAAACGTAGCAACAGTTGTACTTGAAGAAGATATCGTCAACGTGAAGATGGCGCTGAAGCATCTGTCCCAGCGTAGATCTCACTATGCTAACCTGCTGAAGTCGATGCCTCCCCAGACTCTGACAACGGTGGTTCCTCCTCCCTACCTAACTCTACTGAAGACACTACTAAAGATGCCTCTGCCAATGCTACAGTAGAAGATACTGCTAGTTCCAGCAGCAAATCTGTTTGAATTTTAAAGTACTTTCTGGATTCGCTAAAAACTGAACAACTTTTAATTTGTATTTGTTTTGAACATGTTTCATACATACTCTCGACTGCTGATCGGGAATGTGTGTGGGTTAAGTTTGTGTTTTATTATTTTCCTATATTATTATGTGAATTTGTCTTTATGTTTGGCTCTTTTTGAGCCAGCAAGGGGGAGTAAGATATAAGATAAGACGCAAGAAACACAATGGTGCGCGAACAAAGCCCTGAGGCCTTGACGACTACCGATCGTTGCAAGCGAAGGAGATGATGACAAATGCGACGAAGAACGCAAGGAAGAATGCTGACCTTAAAAATAGCCAAAGGGGGAGATTGTAGTTACGACGCTTTTGGTGATTGGCTTATATTTAAGGAACTAGAGAAAATGTCATAAAGAATGTCGAAGCATCGCATGCGACATCTTGTATGACATTATTAACGGCATCTTGGCAAACATCCTGTTCGTCGAAAATTAGGAAAGTCCATGTTCTGCAGAAAGTACGACTACGATTAGGAAATATGAGAAGTTCCAGAACGTCTCCGATTCTGGAAAGAAGAAAGACGGTGTTAAAGAGGAAACCCATTAGAGTTAGTACTCATGCTCGATTGCTATAAAATCTTAGGCTATCCCCTTAGCAATCGTGTGGTTCTTTTATTATTTCCTAGCAATAATTTACAAAGCTCTTAGACGTGAAGGTTTGCGGGCTGAGAGGTTGTAGATTGTGCTAAGGATATTGTGTATCACCATAACTATTGAGAGTTAGGTGATTGAGAGTTTACTGATCGCGTGAGTGAAGACTGCACGCAACCACAAAGTTCAAGGACGACTTGAACCGACAGAGCAAGGCGATTGCTCGAAGAGTGGAATCAAGACGTTCTTGGATTCAGGGGGAGACCCTGAGATAGATTGCACTGTAAGACGTAGCATAAAGTATAGATCTAGGAGGGATCACAGGTACTTGTATGTTCTGACGGATTACTGATAAGTGAAATCTTTCCACTAGGCTGAGAGCCCCCAGACGTAGGTGACGTTGCACCGAACTGGGTAAACAATTTGCTGTATTGTTGTTTATTACGTTTTACTTTTACCTGTCCTACGTTATCTACGCAAGTTGTCATACACTGTGTTATAGCTTTATACATAACATTGTGTGTGGCATCTTGCACAACTACCTAATCAAAATTTCAGTATCCCTTCTTAGAATCGAGCATTGAGAATCGTCTCAACACCTTATCTAGGTAAGTGCTTTGACTGAGGCCCAAAATTCTTTTGGAACGATCCCTATAGATCTTGATGCCCAATATGAATGCAGCATCACCTAAGTCTTTCATTGAGAAGCACTTCCCTAACCAAGCTTTGGTGTCAAGCAAGGCCGGGATGTCATTCCCGATGAGTAAAATGTCATCGACATAAAGCACTAGTAATACAATATGACAATATTACTCCCACTCACTTTCTTGTAAACGCAAGGTTCATCATTGTTCTTGGTGAGACTGAATTCTCTTACAGCTTCATCAAAACGAAGATTCTAACTCTGTGAAGCCTGCTTTTATTCATAATTGGATCTCTGCAGCTTACATATCTTTCTGGAATTTTTGGGTCAACAAAACCCTCTAGCTGTGGCATAAACACATCCACTTGTAAGTTCCCGTTAAGGAAGGCGGTTTTGATATCCATCTGCCATATCTCATAATTATGGTATGTAGTTATGGCTAGAATGATCTGGATGGATTTGACCATGGCTACTGGTGAAAAAGCCTCATCATAATCAAGACCTTGAATCTGACGATAACTTTTTGCAACCAAACTAGCTTTATAGGTCTGAGAATTTCCATCGATATCGGTCTTGAGCTTAAAGACCCACATACAACCGATAGGTTTCATCCCCGGGGTTTGATCAACCAATATCCCGACTTCGTTAATATACATGGATTTCATTTCCTGTCTCATGGCTTCTTGCCATTTATCGGAGTCGGTACTGTCCAAGTCTTGTTGATAGGTTTATGGATCATCGTGATCCGTAATTATCAAGTCATTTTCCTTAGTGGCTAGAAAGCCATATCTGACGGGAGATTGACGAGATCTTTCAGATCTCTTTGGACCTTCTAGATTTGCAGTAGGGATTGGTTCTTCATCCATGATCATCTTTTACTCCTGTACTCTTACATTTTCCATAACAGGCTCCTGAATTGCTTCAGGTTGTTCCGTACCATCTCAAATTTCTTCGAGATGCACGGGACTCCCTCTATGTGTTTTGGAAATAAATTCATTTTCCAGAAACTCCAGTACGAACAACAAAAACTTTGTTCTCGTTTGGTTTGTAGAAGTAGTACCCCTCGTTTCCTTGGGGTACCCTACAAAGACACATTTGACAGACTTAGGTTCGAGCTTATCACCTTGCAAGCGCTTGACAAAAGCTTCGCAACCCCAAATCTTTAGGAAAGACAATATGGGTTTCTGCTCATTCTATACTTCGTATGTTGTACTTTCCACTGCCTATGTTGGAGCCCGATTCAAAATGAATGCGACTGTTTCCAGGTCGTAACTTAGAAAGGGATCGGGAGATCAGTCTGGCTCATCAAGGACCGAACCATGTCCAGTTAATTGTGGTGTTCCGGGCGGAGTCCATTCATAAATGATTCCACAATCTTCTAGATTATCCATAAAATCTTGGGTTAAGTATTCGCCACCTCGATCAGACCGAAGTGCCTTGATGCTTTTCCCAAGTTGGTTCTGTACTTCATTATTAAAGGCTTTGAATTTATCAAAGGCTTCTGATTTGTGTTTCATAAGATACACTTAGTCATATCTGCTAAAATCATCAGTACATGTTATGAAGTAGTTGAACCCTCTTCTGGCTTGAGGACTCATAAATCCACATACGTCGGAATGTATTAGACCCAACAAGTCTCCTGCCCTTTCACGTAAACCCATGAAAGGTGCCTTTGTCATTTTGCCCATAAGACAAGATTCACATCTTTCAATTGAAGTGAATTCAAACGTACTTAGAAGTCCACACTTGTGAAGTGTTGAAATGTGTTTCTCTCCTATGTGCCCTAAACAACAGTGCCAGATAAGAGTATGGTTTAAATCTCCATATTTAAGCCTTGTTGTATTTACGTTGTATATAGAGTTTGTGTTAGTGTTCTGAGAATTTAAAACATATAGTCCACCAACCAATGATGCATTATCATAACACATATTATTCTTGAAAATATTGAATGTTCCACTCTCAATAGAAAAACAATATCCTTCCCTATCCAAAAGGGAAACCGATATAATATTCCTACGAAATTTAGGTAAACAATGAATATTAAGACTAATTGTTCCTACATCAGTTGTTGATACGCCATGGCCATCACCAACTCTTAGGTCCACCTCGCATTTTCCCAAACTCTTTCTATTATCCATCAGCTTCTTATTCAGAAAAATGTGTGATTCTGCTCCGGTATCAACTACCCAGGAATCAGAAATAAAATGGTTAAGATTAAGCTTAACAACGTAAATACCTGAAGATGTAGATGCCCCACTCTTCTTCAGATCTTCCTTGTACTTCTTGCAATCCATTTTCCAATGCTTTGGCTCATTGTAGTGATAGCAGACATTTTCCTTGTTCTTAGCCTTCACCGCAGCCTTGGGAGCTGCTTGAACCTTTGGACCCTTAGGGTGTCGGATCTTCCCTGCAAGGTGCATCGGGGCCTTACCCTTACCATTGTCAGTTTTCTTGAAGCTGACCTTCTTGTTGACCATCAGAACCTCCCTGGTTTTACCCTTGAGATTCTTCTCTGTAGTCTCAAGTATCCCATGAAGTTATGTCACTGATTTTTCCATGTCGTGCATATTGTAGTTAACTCGGAATTCACTATATGCTTCAGGAAGTGATTGCAGTACAAAGTCTGCACCCATTTCCTTTTGAACTTCATAACCAAGCCTGGTTGGATAATCAAGAAGACGTTTCATCTTCAAGACATGTGGACTGACAGAAGCTCCAGCCTTGGGCCTGCAGAAACCTGTTATGTTAAAGTATCATATCTTTCGACACGAGCTTTCTCCTTGAACATCTCTTTGATTTCGGTCATTAAAGCACGAGGATCACCAGAGATGTCCATGAACTATTTCTGCAGCTCTGGCATTATACTGCCCATCGTAATGCATGACACATCGATCTGTTCACTAAGGAATTTTTGGTAAGTGTCCTTTAGTGGCCTTGCGGCGTTCATTGCTGGCTCAATAGGTGGGGCCTAGGTAAGGATATATTCCTTGCGTCATACTTGAGAACTAGTCTCAAGTTTCTATCCCAATTAACGAAGTTCACGCCATTGAACTTGTCCTGTTCGACTAGGAACCTCAATGCATTACTTCCATTATGTGTTGTGTTTGCCATTTAGATCTACACGAAGAAACAAAATTTAATATGTATTGCTTAAATATAAGTTTGGAGATTGAGATTTAAAATATCAGTTTGATTCTAAAAACTTTCAGAATCTGAATCAGGATCCTTGCATACACTCGATTGAAGTGAACGGAGGCTCACCGCTCCAACTGAGCTACCAAGGTAGGATAATTCAACCAATTACATTTGATGTAACTCCTTGCTAGGGTCTGTACCTGAACGTACATGGCATACTCTATTCGATACCCTAGGTCAACCATAACTAACAATAGTAGACAAGTCTACCAAGTTTCGACTATGATCCAGAACTGATGTGGCTACTACACAGAGGCGCACACACCCACATCAAACTGTCCAACTCATCTGTCCTTCTCCCTATGAATGCTTCGCGGAGGCGCACACACTCATAGGTTAAAGTCTTTCTTAGTGTCGAGACTTGGATGGTATCTCGCTTGACTTGTTAGTATTTGCGATTCTGTATTCAAAACTTTGAATGTTTTTAAAAAATCTTAATTTGGAGTCATCGACTACATTCGATGCAAAGACAACTCCAAGTCTGTATTACATGTACGGGTGATTAATCTCCAGTTTTAATCTATGCATGTGGGTGATAGTCTAAACTACATTCGATGTATTGAAACTAACCATACACTCATACATTCATCCATTCATAAACATATAAACGTAAATAATATGCATAGCTAAGCCTATCCTATAGGATCCTAGGATACTAGCAACACAACAAATCCTAAAGACTAAGTCTTCAAGACCTTCGCTTGCTTGTTACTTGTGGACTCCCACTAGCTTTGAGACTCCTCTTGACTTGTTTCATTTTCCGTTCTTGATAATTACACCATAAATAATACAATTACAAACATCACGACAAGCATGTCATATTTAATAACAATCCCAAAATAAAGCAACACGCATGTTGCAAAACTTGAAAATTAAATGAACCGACCATACATATCTAGAGGCCATAGCTACACATAATGTGGAAAACAACATGTTATCAAACAATATATTATCAAAAATCATGTTATCAAACAACACTATTAATTCCAATTTTATCTTGCTTAATTGTGGAAAATTATTCACTTTATCGAAATCGGACAGTTTAAATTGATTTTGAAGTTAAACCGAGTTTTCCCCGGTTTATCAAAACCAAACCGGATCTGAAATTAAAATTAGGATTTTAAAATTTCTCGGGAACCGTCACGAATTTGACCGGTTCAAGCCCGAGATCGTTCGGACCGAAACGACTCGACCACGAATCGCCCGTGGGCAATCGTGGTCGGCCTAAGAATTGCCCGCGGCCAGCCCAAGGGCTGCCAAGGACGACCTCAGGCCTCGACCTGGTCTGGCCTGGGCGTCGCCCATGGATAGCCCGCAGGCAGTTCCATGGTCGACCCTGAGGACTGCCATGGTCGCCCGTGGCGAGACCTGGTAGACCCTTGGAGCGACCTGGTCGACCCTTGGCGCCGACCATGGTTAGCCCTAGGGCTATCCATGGTGACGCAAGGGGCTCAACCTAGAGCTGATCATGGCTCGGCCAGATCAGTCCCAAACCCTAATTTTTTAGAAAATTTAATTTCAAAAATCCAAAACTTAATTTTCCAATTTCATGCAATTAAAATCACACAAGAAAAATAAAATCTAGCAACTATTCATGTAATTCATGCTCGAAAAAAATCATGCATACAACCACGCTCTGATACCACTGAAGGAAATCCATGGGGTCCAATCAATTAATTTCATGTAGTGGAAGCATAATTAAACCATGGATTCTTGTAATTTAAGATCTTCATGCTGATTGATTCAACATAAGATCATACATGAATTAAATAGTATCTTGGTGTTTTTCGAATCCTGACAAAGAAAAAAAAAGATGTGGTCTCTATCAAGTCCACACAAGCGATGCGATGATCTTAGGATCAAGACCTTCAAGCAAGACTTGCTAGTTCTTACTTGAAGAAGGCAAGAGAGAAGAAGAGAGAGAATTGAGGGGGTCGGCCGGTTAGGTTTCGAGAGGGATACGAGGGGAGTGTTTTAGGGTGTATATAATATATTCCCTAAACCAATCATTACCCTTTTAGATTTTGTTTTTAACTTTAAGTATAATTATAATTAATAAACCATAAAGGGCCTCAACCCCAATCATTTAAACCCATTTAATTAAATCTTGTAAAACCTAATAAGACTAAGGATTGTAATTAACTGACTTAATTTAGATCAATCCATCATTCACTTAGACCATTTTCTTTAACCGTCCGGTTTACCACCTAGAATGGAAATTGTCTAGTCCGTTTTGGTTTAGCCTAAACTGTTTCGGTCTAACGAAAACAGGAAAGTGAATTTTTCAAAATTCTCATATTTTTCATACTTATTGTTTTAATGTGAAAATGACATTGAATGAATTTGAATACATGAATATAACTTGTGAAATTTAAACGGGTCATCGGAGTGTGTCAATTAAGGTATTACCCAAAATGCTATACGAGTCCAAGGTGATCATGCTCAAGTTGAAATTCCAGGTAATCGATCTTAGGATCCTATAATTCACATCCTTGCGGCGTTGGCACCCTATATGCATTTACTCTCGTACCTATTATTCCTATTGGAAACAATCTAGATCTGAGTCCCAACTATTCTAATCCACCTAGGTCGATTGCTATTGCCTCTCTTCCGTGATTCGTTCAATCACCATGCCTGACCGGCAGGTGAAGCATTAAGTTATGTAGCTAGAATCCCGATTCTCGTACTCCCAAATGAAATTATGCATCCTAATTCAATTTATTTCATTTCCCATTCCACATAAAAACCCCAACAAATAATTTAGCTACTCATGTGAACAAAAGCCATATTTAAATCCATCAAACTCATCATCATTTCAATTAAGCAATTGCACAAGAATACCAAATTAATGAAAATAATTTCTCTATTATATTTCCAAAATCCCAATTGTAATACAAGCATATAGATCACAATAAAATCTGAAAATAAACTCTAAAATAACTACTACTAACTTCACACATGTGCCTTGAATCGCCTCGTAGTCGCCTCCACTTGATCACCCACAATTCTGATAGCATTTGTGCCCTAGTTCAATTGGTATTAGCCTGTAAACGTCTATGTTCAAATATCATCGTTTGTAATGTATAAATATAAACGGCTTTATATTACTTATGTGTTGAAGTAATATGTTAAGCATGATCTGATTTATGACACCTAAAGTAGTAGAACCATAAATCTGTACGGATCACACTTAACGAGTCCCTGGTCAACCTATGCTTCCTTAAAAGCGACCAGTATGAGGATGGTTCTTAATGACGTAGTTCTACTTGTCATAAGGATGTGGGATCCTGGAACCATATCATAGATATCATGAGGTGATTGATATCGGACGACCCGCATTGAATAGTGTTTTCATAGATTAAGCCATAAACATATTCAGATGTGATAGCTTGTCACGACGTCCTTAGACCAAGGAGTCTTTGTGATCACTATGCAATGAACGTACGGCTTTAACTTGCGCCAAACGCTTTCTGTAAAAGGATTGCTATAAAGGGCATGATTGGGTGGCGAAACGGGTTGCATGAGTGTCACGAAAGACGGCTAAGGGATTTATCCCTCATACTACGGTATGGGAAAGATATCCGTTAGAAGGCCTCTTGATGGAGACTGACTGAGAGAAAAAGCATGGCCATGCAAATGATACGGGTTATCATTTCTCAGTCATCTCGCATATCAAGTAACAATGATTGATTGAACAAGGGAGACGACTCTATGCCTTGAGATCAATTGGGATATCTAGAGATAAAAGGATGGTGACTTGTACGCACAAAGGTTAAGTCGAATTATCGATCATCGTGCACCTTGGGTAATCATAATGTTTTACTAGAGACCACTTATGATGGATCGGGCAAGAGCGAGTCTTGCGCTGATCTGCCAACGGTGGCATGAGCCTAGAGGGTCACACACATACAAGACGGATAACTTGAGACAAGGAAACATGGATGTTTCTTAAGGAGAAGTATATGGACAAAACTGGAGGTTTTGTGCCATAGGTTCGGTTTGAGAGAATAATTAGCGAATCGAGAAAAATTGAGTTTTTCGTCGATATCGCGTCGGACTTTGTTTGATAAGTAACGACAAAAAGGTCGGGCAGTTTTTCGTCGATATCGCGTCGGACTTTGTTTGATAAGCCTCATGGCCGGCCCAATAAGGGCCCAATAAGGCCATATGGCCGGCCCACTTGGTGGGGCCATTGTGGGGGCCACACAATGCCATGCTTAGTTGGTGATTGTGGATTAAGAGGTGAGTGATTTAAGGGGTATGGGTTAAAGCACCTTTAAGCCCATACCAATCACTTTTAACCCATACTTGTGAGTTGGGTGATGAATTATAATGCAAGACTTTAATTCATTAATTCATTAAGTCACAAAACACACAAAAATCCTCTCTCTCTCTCATTGTGGCCGGCCACCCCTCTCCTCTTCATCATCTTGCTCTCTTGTTCTTCATTTAATTGTTCTAGTAGGCAATTAAGTGAAGGATCTTGAAGATCATCCTCTTGGTGTGGACTAGCTTTAGAGAAGAAGATCCGAACGTTCTTCTTTATCGATTCAAACAAGACTTAAAGGTAAACATCTTGTGGAATAGATTTTGCTTTGGGATTTAATGGTTTAAATGTTCTTGGACAAGGTTTGGAGTAGATTATCTTTTATTGCTTCCGCTATCTCGACGATCTAGAACGCTCCAAAACCCTACAAATTCTCCCCTTTCTCTCTAGCTCAAACCATTATAATATAACTCTAAATCTGAAAAATGGGTAATATTTTTGTAGATAGGGGAGTTGCGTATTTATAGGAGGGAGAAAATTTATTTCGAAAAACAAAACTGCATAATTTTACGAGCTGATTTGACCATCATGGAGGGTGGAACCCGGCAGGTTGTTTTTTTTCTTCGCGAGCGTTGTTGAAGGTGGCCACGGGTTGTCGGGTTAAGCGAAACCTGCTAGGTGACATCCGACAAGTCAACCTGGCAGGCTTCTCCAAACTTTACCGAGTGAGCTCCCCGCCTTCTCCCTCTACTCTCCCTTTCATCCAGCCACGGGTCATCGGATTAAGCTGAACATGCTGGGTGGAATCCGGAAGGTTGACCTGACAACCTTCCTCTTGTTTCCCGACTTCACGCTTTTTTCATCTCCTTATCGACCTGTTTTCATCAAAAATACTTTCGCACCATTTGTGAGGTAAAGTAGTCTTTTATTCCCCAAAAACTAATAATTCATGACAAAATGGAGATAAAAATGAAGAGATTTGACTTGTTTGAATACATAACATCCGACGTCATCAACACTGTTGAGTTTTTGGTTATATCCGATCAACTCTATTTAAGTTAGTTGGGTATTCAAGAGCATTCGCAACCAACATGGTGGTGGTCGGGTATACCCTTCAATACCTAACCAACATTGAGCTGGTCGAAAATATTCTTCAATACATGACCAACTCAAATAAACTTAGTTGGGTATGGGCAGAACGTAACAGCCATAAAACTGTCGTAAATAATCATATTTTAACTTTTAATTGGTCATATTTACAATTGCCGACTGACATAGCCTATTTTGGTCGCCTATGGTAAGTAAACTTTCTTTTAAATGACTCCTCTTATTTGTGTTGGTCGGTTATACTTGTACCCGATCAACATTGACTCAATGTATATCGGGTATGGGTATTCCCAATCCTCTTCTCCCGACCGAAATGCATGACCAACATTTTTTCTATATTTATGCCTGATCGAATTGGATAACCCGACCAATAGTGTTGGTCAGATATGACCAATTTTTCAGTAGTGTAATGACACGTCTTAACAAATTATAATAATAACTTCAAAATTCTAATTTGCAATTCCCGATGGCACTTTATAATAGTATCAAATAATGTTGCAACTTGTCAAGAAGCGCGGAGAAGATATAAAAGAGACGCAAATAAAATCAACCCTCATCACTCATCTTCTATCCATACTTTGCATCTTCAGCTCTAACCACTAATGGGGCGGTGGGGTTGAGTTTCCAAAGACAATGTATGTTCTTGTCGACATGCACAACCATACCACGTGTCATAACCCCACTCCTTCCTTCTCGTATTGCCACCGATGTGGGGTAAGGGAAACCCTACGATAATCAGTGGACCTATCAACCAATTGGGGTGTGGTGGTAACCATTGAAGAATCAAAATTAAGAAAAAAAATCCAAATGTATGGGATGGTGGTGGGACCCATTCTTGCCGTTTTGGGGGAATGCTTTCGATTCTTTTGAATTTTGTGCTTTCCCATTTCGGATTGGAGATAGGATATGGCGATTCCATGTACTGTGATTTGATTGGGCAATGCCCACTGCCACTTTGGATTCTCTTATCGTAACATGGATCATTGTTGTTAGTCTTCCCCATACTCAATTTCAGAGATTTTCTTCACATAATAAAATTTTGTGTCAATGTGTGTAAAGTTGCAATCATAATTCAAAGGTTACTATATTTTAAGCCTCTCTCACATTAAATCATCTTTTTATCCACAAATTTATCAAAATCTATTTATTCTATAAATATTTCTTATAAGTCGAACAATTCTTAACCTTATAAATATTTATGACAAAAATATACTAACATATCGTATACTTGCATGATGTTTTCGTGATTTAAAAAATTGTAATGTAATCATTTGTACAAATTTGAGAACATTCTATACTTTTTAAGTTAAAATTTATGTAAAATTTGTCAAACTATATTAAAACTACACTAAAAGACCTACAAGCATATGTTTGTTCCAATGTATGATCTGAATTTTGTGTCATTCCTATAGGTTTTAACTAATATGCTTTCGAGCTATTTTTCAATCACCCACGGACATATTACATTGTATCCCAAAAGTTTGTTCATCTAACCACTAGTAAATTAATACTGTCTCTTTTATGATATACCCCTATCTCCTGATAAGAAATGAGATTCCACAAATCTCCCAAAATAAAATATTGATGAATTTGAGTCTGATCCAAAAATACAATTTTGATGACTCTGAGTCTGAGTTAATATGCATGATATAAGTTGTTTTTGTAAATATTCATCATCCACATATTCCATCTAGAGAAAATAAAGTAATTTTTCGAATCACATTCATAACTTTTAAGAATTTATATTTTCTTTCAATTGCAAACATCAAAAAAATTCAATTATTGTGCACATAAATCATGATAATGATATTATAAAAAATAATTTGATTATTAACTTAAGTTTAGAGAAAGTCTACTTGTAGTAGTGGTTCAAGGAGGCTCTCCCTGACTAGTGGCGAATGTGAAAGAATTATTTGAGGGTTCCAATCATATAATTTCATGCCCATACAAGAAATTAACCTCAAATATCCTAAATAAAACTCAAAAGAATGTTCGAGCCGATTTGCTTTCTCATTGGGGATTTGGCTTGGGAGGGTTTGTGGGCTTAGGTGGGTTAAACTTTGGGCCTTGTAAAGGTAGCTAGAAAATTAAAATAATCGATATGAATTCGAAATACATTTAAAGAAATCATATTAAACATCCTTGTGCAAATCTTGAAAATATTGAAGTCTAGACTTGCATCATTAGTATGCTCGAATATCTCAAATCGATTAGTCGGGTTTAGTTTGGGAAAACGGTAATTTATTTTAACCAAATGATCATAGTCGACTAACATAAGTTATGTCATTTTCCACGGTCATTTGGTCAAATAATGACAGTTATGGTCGGCAAACCATAGTCTATATTAGTCCACTACGCTTGGAGAGAAAGTGTATAAAAAATCCTCTCATTTGTAACAAAACAACTTTTCTAAGAAATCATCTCAAAATGCTTTCATTCGTACGAGTTTCAGTCAAAAGAAGTTGATAGTCCAATACCACAACTCCTGACAAATTTCAGTTCATTTGAAGAAAATTGAAGGTTTTTATACATTGTCTTTCCCGATTTACTTTAGAAGTGTTTAATTCTCTTTTTTTTGAATTAATGTTAGATAAATTTATATATGTGGTACAATAAAGTATGATAGATTTGTTAAACTGTTTTTTAGTTTTATATTTTTATTAATTATATATATTTCTTGTAGTTATGGATCGAAGATGGGTGAATCTACGCAATACAAAGTCAAATCAGTATACGTAAGGCATTTTACAGTTCAAAAATTTTTCCACTGAGAACGATATGCCAGTCGGCCGAGACCGGTAATTTTGTCCATTTACGCGTTGTCGTAATATGCTTTTGTAGACTACGGGAAGAATTTTTCTACACTTTATGCCGTATACTATGTGACTCCTTCATAGGAAAGTTGACGACTTGTATGTTTATTTCGATCACATACAGTTACTAAGACATTACGTGGCTTCAATACTCAAATTTTCAATCCCATCATAGAGTTCGTGGATAACTTCTTTTTGTGGCCTCATACCTCGGGTGAACATAAAGTTGTAGCAGAAGAAGAAATTGAATATCTATCACACCCAGCTGCAAAAAAAGTGACAGATGTGTATGACAAACTAACGCATTTTCTGTAAACCCCGTTGTACAAGCATTGCGAAAACAACTGTTTTTGGTGATGTTGAAGTTCATGGTAATGAAGAAAAAAATAGCAATATACCGAGCAAGTATAACAAAGGCTTTCCGCCGTCGCCTAATTCATACCCTGAATCATATGAAACAACTAAAAAGATGTTGAAGAGAATGAGGGGGAGTTGTATCAAAATGGATGCATGTGAGTGCACCTTCATTATGTCTTACATAAAGTATTAAAACTGCAAGGACTTTCCTATTTGCGTCACATCTCGAAAGAAGACGAGAGTTGCAAATGTCGTAAAGCAAAGAAAATTGGATAACATTTCCTTGTTATTCCGCGTCTACAACTTCTGTACATATTAATGAATATTGCAAAGCGCATATGATAGCACTGCCAGAGAATAAAAGATGACAACACCTTCGCACATATAACAGATGGAAAGTCGTGAAAAGAGTTTGCTAAAGCGCACCTGACTTTCGCTTCTAACTACCAGAACGTGCGTTTCGCTGAAGGGTATCTGCAAGAGGAGGTCACGAAGAGGAGAAAGCACCTAGCGGCTGCCTTTACTGTCGAGCTCGAGAGGGCTCGAGTTGAAATGGAAGCGAGGATGTTAGAGTAGATGCACGATATGATAAAGCAGTACTTCCCTGACAGTAGACTACAAGGATTATGAATTAGCAAGTACACAAGTCTGTTTCATTCTCTTAGTATTTTTGGATAACGATATTGTTTTAGAATTCGTAGTGTGAATTGAAATACATATATGAAACAGAGAATTGATTTTTCTATTGTTGTTAAGATTTGCGAATTTAGAGGTTATATAACTTTTAAATTGAATTGAGCAGAATTTCAAAAAATAAATAAATTCTCTTTATATTCGACTAACATTATATCAATCATGTATTGTCCACTATACTTGACTAACATGGTCGTCCCATGTTAGGTAGGTTTGTTAGAGCATATCCAACTAAAATTGGAGCAATGTCAATTGGGTATGAGCATTTCTGAATAAGATTGGCCATATTCGACCAACATCCAATCAAGTATGCATACCAAACTAGTTTATAGCCTAGATCAGACTCTTTAGTTTGTATGAGTTGAGTGATAACTGAAGGGATTTCATGGGTTCCATAGATTTAATTATATGCAGCGGACAATAATCTAACCATGGAATTCGTTAAATACGATCTTATGTGAAAAAATTTCAGCATGCAAAATGAACATTCAAATACGAAAATTACCTTTTGGGAATCAATCAAACACAAAGAATATGTGTTCTCTAGATCATCCACACAAGCACAACACCTAAACCAAGTATTCTACACACAAGTTTACTAGTTTTGTGTGTAGAAGAATAGTAGAAACCCTAGCAATGGAGGAGAGTGGGAGGGGCGGCAAGGAGAGAGAGAGGGAGCCAAAAAAGAGAGTGTTAGGATTAGGAATTATGTGAAAAAATATGATTTTTATTTATTTATATTTTCACATAATTAAATCCATTAAAACTCTCTTAATTAAACTTAAGCCCAATCTCAATTAACATCAAGAATGGGCTTGAAGCCCAATTAGCTAAAGTTTAATTAAACCCATTTAATTTGAGTTCTAATTAAACGGTTTAGGTAAACCGGTCCAATCCCTTTAATCTGATTTCCTCAACCCTCTGGTTATAAACCTAAGCAAGAAATCAACTGAATCGCTTTCAATTTGACTAAATTGAAAAGCGGATTCTCCCAATTTCTATCCAAGTCTATTTTGCTATACATTGTACTTAAAGTGTGTGACCCTCTAGGCTCATGACCCATTGGCAGACTGGTAAAATTACTATTTACCCTTTCCATCATAAGTGACCTCTAGCAAAACATTATGATTACGCAACGTTCGTGATTATCGATGATTCAACTTAACCTATTATCGTACATGTCACTATCCTTTCATCATACCGATATCCAGATTGATCAATAGGCATAGAACCGTCATCCTAATTCATCAATCATTGTTGCTTGATATCTGAGATGACTGAAAACTGATACTTAAAGTATATCCTGCATGACCATGTTATTCCTTTAACCATACTCATCAAGAGGCCTAAACGGATATCTTTCCCATACAAGGGTATGAGTGATAAATCCCTCAACCGTCTTTCGAGTTCACTCATGTGATTCATAACCAAACCAATCAGAGCCCTTATGGCTACCCTTTTACAGGTAACGTTAGACTAGGTCAAACTTAGAGATTCATTACATAGTGCACACAAAGACTCATTGGTCTTAGGATATAATGGCAAGCTATGATCTGTGAGTATGCTCATGACAGTATCTATGCTGCATACTCACCATCGGGTCGTCCAATACCATCACCCTGATGATATCTATGATATAACTCTAGCACTACCTTGCCATGATCAGTAGAGCGTGATCACAAATAGTTAGTCTCATACTGATCGCTTCTTAATGAAGCCTAACTGATCAGGGACACATTAAATGTAATTCTTTCCGAACTGTAGTCTTACTATTAGTGATTACACACAGATCAAATTACATATAATAAATTACTACAACACATTAGTAATTTATGCCGATTTATTTATTCGGAAAGATGATAAAACATTACATTTGTAGATCACTTTTATATTGGATTAGGGCATAACTCTAACAATCTCACACTTGTCCCTGGTTCCAATTTAAGTTCTGATCTACTCCCATAGACCTTTCATGTTCCTTATGCATAGGCTGCAGCTGAGCCTTTGTTAAGGGATCGACCATATTTTCATTAGTCGAATCGTGTTTAATCTCCACATCACCTCTATCTGTGATAACTCTCACGAAATGATGTCAGCTGAGTATATGTTTGGATCTGTTGTGGAACCTGGGGTCTTGAGCAATAGCTACGGCACCTGTGTTGTCCCACAACATATTATCGGATCAGGCGCTCGTGGCGTTACATCCAATCCGGTCAGAAAGCTTCTAATCCATACGGCCTCTTTAGCTTCTTTCGTTGCAGCTATATACTCAGCCTCCGTTGTAGAGTTGGCAATTTTGGCTTGTTTAAAGCTTATCCAACTGAAAGCACCACCATTCAACACAAAATATATCTTGACTGAGTTTTGAAGTCATCTGGATATGTCTGAAAACTAGCGTCAACATATCCCTTGAGTGCTAGTTCTCCATCCTTCCCGCCATACACTAGGAATGCGTCTTTAGTCCTCCTCAAATATTTGAGGATACTCTTGATAGCAGTCCAATGTTCCTGGCCTAGGTTGGATTGAAATTTGCTGGCACAGCTTAGCGCGAACGAGACGTCTGGTCTCGTGCATATCATGACATACATGATGGATCCCATCGCCGAAGCATATGAGATCTTACTCATCTTGCTCAGCTCATCAGGAGTACTAGGACTTTGTTGCTTTAATGACATGACGCATGGGTATGTATCCTTTCTTAGAATCAAGCATTGAGAATCTTTTCAACACTTTGTCTATGTAAGTACTCTGACTTAGGCCCAATATCCTTTTGGGACGATCTCTGTAGATCTTGATGCCCAAAATAAAATCAGCATCACCTAAGTCCTTCATCGAGAAGCACTTTCCTAACCTAGCTTTAACCTCAAGCAAGGTTGGGATGCCATTCCCGATGATCAATATGTCATTGACATACATCACTAGGAATACAATGTTACTCCTACTCGTTTTCTTATAAACGCAAGGCTCACTTTCATTCTTGATGAAGCCGAATTCTCTTATAGCTTCATCAAAACAAAGGTTCCAACTCTGTGAAGCTTGCTTCAATCCATAAATGGATCCTTGCAGCTTGCACATCTTTCCGGGATTTTTTGGATCTACGAAACCCACAGGCTGTGTGATATACACACCCTCTTGTAAGTTCCTGTTAAGGAAGGGGTTTTGACATCCATCTGCCATAGCTATGGTTAAGAATAATCCGGATCGATCTGACCATTGCTACTGGTGAAAAGGTGTCATCATAATCCATACCTTGAATCTGATGATAACCTTTTACAATTATCCTAGCCTTATTGGTCTGAGGATTTCCATCCATGTCAGTCTTGATCCTATAGACCCACTCAGAACCGATGGGTTTTATCCCAGGGGTTTAATGAACCAAATACCTATTTGGTTATCTTACATGGATTTTCTCGCCTCTCTCTTGGCTTCCTGCCATTTTTTGGAGTCGGTACTGGCCAAGTCTTGTTGAAAGGTTACTGGATTTTTTTGATCCACAACTATCAAGTCATTTCCTTCACTGGTTGTGAAGCCATATCTGACGGGAACATGACGAGATCTTTCAGACCTCCTTAGACCATCTGGAATTTCTTTGGGGATTGATTCTTCATCTACGACCATCTGAGACTCCTGTACTTCTACATCTTGCATAGTAGGCTCCTGAATTGCTTCATGTTGTTCCGTACCCTCTCAAATTTCTTCGAGATGCAAAGGACTCCGACTAGCTGTTTTTGAAATAAATTCTTTCTCCAAAAATACCCCTCCTCGAGCAACAAAGACTTTGTTCTCGCTGGGTATGTAGAGGTTGTATCTCTTAGTTTCTTAAGGATACCTTACGAAGACACACTTGTTTGATTTGGATGCAGGCATCTCTGCTACCCAAATCTTTAGGAAAAACATATTAGGATGTTTCCCACACCATATATGACTATGGTCCATTTCTTATTTGGCTACTATGTGAAGGCAGGCGTATCCAAATAGAACTGAGCATCTCATTCCGCTCGCATCCCAATGAATACTACGCGAAGGCGCACGCATCCACGGTAACGGGAGTCGTAATGAGTGTCAAGTGGTGTACCTTCTATGACTGGTCCAATTCTTATTTGGCTACTACGGGGAGGCGCACACATCCAAATAAAGTTGATCACCTCACTTAGCTCACATCCCAATGAATACTACACGAAGGCACATGCTTCCACAGTAATGGGAGACAGAATGACTGTCACAAGGTATATTATCGTTGTCTTCATCGGAGCCCGATTCAAAATGAATTCGGCCGTTTCCAGAGTCAAGTATTATTTGAACTCTCTTCTGGCCTTAGTACTCATAGGTCTATATACATCAGAATGTATTAGACTTAACAAGTCACTCACCCTTTCACCTAAACATGTGAAAGGTGCCTTTGTCATTTTGCCCATTAGGCAAGACTTGCATCTTTCATTTTGAGTGAATTCAAACGGAATTAAAAAGTCCATACTTGTGAAGTGTTGAAATGCGTTTCTCGCTCATCAGGCAAGACTTGCATCTTTCAGTTTTAGTGAATTCAAACGGACTTAAGGTCCACACTTGTGAAGTGTTGAAATGTGTTTCTCGCCTATGTGCCTTAAATGACAATGCCAGATTATAATTTGGTTTAAATCATCAGATTTAAGGCTTTTCTTATTTACGTTATAACGATTAAGCTCAACAACGTAAATACCTGATCCTGAAGACGTGGATGCCCACTCTTCTTCACATGATCATTGTATTGCTTGCAATCCCTTATTCCAGTGTCCTGGCTCATTCAGTGATAGCAGACCTCCTCCAATTTTTCCTTAGCCTTCACAACAGCTTTGGGAGCTGCTTGAACTTTTGGACCCTTAGGGTGTCTGATCTGCCTTGCAAGGTGCTCAGGAGCCTTACCCTTACCCTGATCAGCTTTCTTGAAACTGACCTTCTTGTTGACCATAAGGACCTCCTTGGTCTTTCCCTTGAGCTTCTTTTCAGCGGTCATAAATATCCCATGAAGCTCTGTCAAGGACTTGTCCATGTTATGCATATTGTAGTTTACTACGAAATATCTATATGTATCTGGAAGTGACTGCAACGTAAAATCCACATCCATTTCCATATGATCATCAAAACCGAGTCTGATTAGATGTTCCTGAAGACATTTCATCTTCGTGACATGGGGAGTAACAGGGCTCCAGCCTTAAGCTTGCATGAGATAAGTTCTCTGAAAGTATCATATCTTTCGACACGAGCTTTCTCCTTGAACATTTCCTTGACATATGTCTTACATGCATGAGGGTCATCTGAAATGTTCATGAATTGTTTCTACAACTCTGGCACCCTACTGCCCACCATAATGTATGGCACGTCGATTTGGTCACTAAGGAATTTTGATAAGTATCCTTAGTACCCTAGCGCCGTTCAGCGGGGGCTCAGCAGGTGGTTCCTGGGTGATATACTACTTGCATTCATGCTTGAGTACAAGCCTCAAGTTTCTATCCTAATATGAGTAATTCACGCCCTTGAGTCTGTCCTTCTCAATGTGCTATTACTACTTTGTGTTGTGGTTTCCATTTAGTTCTACATGGTAAAATTAATTAAAATTCAAGTTGGAGATTCAGTTATAAAACACTTGTCCAATTCTAACATTAGAATCTGAACCAGGATCCTCGCATACCCTCAATTGAAGTAAACGGAGGCTCACCGCTCCAATTGAGAGAGCCAAGGTAGGAATACATCCATTTACAAATCCATGTAATTCCTGGCTAGGGTCTATACATAAAAGTACACGACACACCCTATACTGAAACCCTAGGTCAGCCCTAGCTGACAATCGTAGACACCAGCATAGAACTGCCCATCTCATCCAGACTTCTCCTCTCTGAATGTTACGCGGAGGCGTACCGACATCCATATTGTAAAAACCCTTTTGAGTGTCCAAACTTGGATGGTATCACGCTTAACTTGTAATTATTTGCGTACAAGTGAATTATTACTGCCTGATTGTATATCGATACAATCTCAACTGGAATCATCAATTGCAAATCCATGCAAAGATGATTCTTAATCCAATTACATGCAAGTCTAGTTAAATACCTGTTTTAATCTTCGCATGTGGGTGATAGCTAAACATACATAAAATAATACGTATAAAACTATCCATACATTCTCAGTATATAAATGCAAATAAAACATGAATAGCTAAGCCCATCATAAGGATCCTAAGATTCTAGCAAAACTGATCCTAAAGACTAGGTCTTCCAGATCCAGGCTTTCTCCATCCTTGTGGACTCCCACCGGCTTCGAGTCTCCTCTTGCCATCGAATCTCCCTTTTGACTTGTATCTTGCGCCGGTCTTCGTAATTAAAAGTTTAAAATAAATAAATAAATACAAAAAGTCACGACACACAGGTCTTATTTATCATAACCCAAAACTTAGCAACTCGCAGGTTGCAAAACTGAAATTAAAAGCTACAATTCTAGAGGGCTTAGCTATACATCATGTGGAAAGCAATATGTTGTCAAAGATCATGTGATCACTCATCATGCTTATCAAACAACAAATTTATTCCAAATTTTATCTTTCTTAAGTGTGGAAAATTTTCCGGTTTATCAAAACCGGACGGTTTAAATTAATTAATTGAAATTGAACTGGTTTACCCTGGTTTATCGAAACCGATCCGAATCTAAAAATTAAAATTTTAGAGCTTAAAATTTTCTCGCGAACTGACCGGTTCAGCTCGAGACTGGTCGAGCCGAACCGGCTCGACCTAGGTCACCCGTGGCAGCAACCACGGTGGCCCGCGAGGGCTACCATGGTCGCCCGCGGGACTGACCGTGGTCGCATGCGGCAGCAACCATGGTGGCCCGCGAGGGCTTCCATGGTTGCCGGCGGGGCACACCTTGGTCGCCCGCGTTAGCGGCCATGGTGGCCCTGTGAGGAACTTTGTCAACGGAACAGGAGACCGCATCTGAAAAAACTGTAACCTGGACAAGAGAACCATGAACCGTGAGTAACACATATGGTTCTAGTGCGGTTCAGTTCTAGACTGGTTTGGCCCGATTTTTTACTCATGCCCACCTCTAAATGTGCTAACTTAAACGTCCGATACTTAAGTGACGTTTTTGTTAATTTTCACGGATTTCCACAGACGGACAAATTTGAACATGAATAAAGGAGACTTTTTGCAAAAATACAGTGAAATGAGAGTATTCATAAAAAAATATAGTGAAGTGAGACTTTTTGCAATTTTCCCTTTGATATATACCCTGACTGACTTCGTATATGTGATGAGGTACTCTTACTGATTAAGAAATATACATCAAACACTAATCATAAAATATTATTTTGTTTAGAATCTTGCAATATAGTTAAACATGGGTTTTATACACTTAATTGTCGTTTAACTTTATTATCCCACATTGGAGTTTAGTTCAAAGAGAAATAGCGTATACTTAATTGTGAAAAAACAAAAGCAAATAAAATCAAGTACCGAAGCCTAAAAATATCAGTTTTAATATATAAAATAATAGACGATGACTAACCATTTTAGATCGCAACCAGACTCTTTAGCTTGCATTAGTTGACCCAAAACAAGTGGCTAGATGCTAAATATTTATTTGGATGGTAACGGTATCCCAAACAGATGCGAGAACAAGAAATGATGGAAGATACAATAGAAATTAGATGTTGTTTGGTATCTCCAACTAGATAAAGTTAGAGAAGAAAATTTCAAAACCGGCCCTAATGAAACGCACTGCATCAATCTTGCAAGGTGGAACTCATTTTTGCCCACGAAAAACATATTTTGAGCTACTTTCACCAAACACAACATGGCATGCTTCTTGGTAGAAGCACAAGGTGGCCAACCAAGCATGAGGTGATGCCTAAAAGCACGAGGTGTTTCATGATAAGGAGGAGGTGTCTTACCTTCATGAAAACAAGAGATGACTCAACTTTAAGGAGGTGAAGTAAGACCATGACACGCCCCTTTCTAAGTAAGTGGTGGCTGCTCTACATGAAGAGGAGCATGACTCATCATGCCAAGGAGGTGAAGCTCACATATAAGTCATGCTTAAGAGGAGGAGGAGGTGGCGGTCATGCACAGTAAGCTTATCCATGAAGGACCTGCTCCATCATGAAGGAGCTGCTGGTTTGTGCTAGAAATAGGAGCCCATTTCAATGTAAATCACACTTGTAATTCATTCTCTACTTTCAAATACAAAAATTCTTTGAGTTAAGTTTGTTTCCATTTTTCTCTACACCGAATCGATGTCCCATTTTAGGCATGTTTGGATACTTTCGAGTTTCCCAAGCTCGAGTCTAAATGCCGGACGTCTCGTAGACTTTGGAAGTAAGCTCTCGAGTCGTTTCAGTTAGTATCAGAGTTGGTCGATGCGTGTTCCAACGAAGAGGCGGAAGCATGTCGGACGTAACGGAGGAGCAGTGTAGAAGGGCGAAACCACCAAGACAACGACTAGCAAAGGCGGACGAGGCAAGTCCAAAGACCGTCTTGTCAGCCAAGAGCATGAGGTGTCTCGTCTCACATTAAAAGTCGGGGAGTTGTTGAGACGGATGGAGGTAGCCGAGCAAACTCTTGCCGAACAAGAGCAAGAATTGAAAAACGTTCACAGCAGATAGGAAGAGCACATCTGGAGGATGCTTCTTCCTTGGCAACAATCTCATATCATGGTTTAGTAAAAAGCAAAACTGTGTTGCCTTGTCCACTGCTGAATCCGAGTATATAGCTGCCGGGAGTAGCTGTACACAATTGTTATGGATGAAGCAGATGCTAGTCGAATATAATGTCAGACAAGAAACCATGACCTTGTATTGTGATAATGTCAGTGCCATCAACATCTCCAAAAATCTTGTCCAACACAGTAAGACCAAACACATTGACATTAGACACCACTTCATTCGAGAACTGGTCGAAGATAAGAAGATCATCCTAGAGCACATTCCTACAGAGAAGCAACTTGCTGATATTTTCACAAAGGCATTAGACGCGAGCAGATTTGAGTGCCTCAGATCATCACTCGGTCTGTGCACCATCAACGAGCAATAAAAGTTGCAGAAACGGTTAAGAGGAGTTAGTTGGTACCTCTTCATGAACCGGTCCAAAATCCCAACACATGCCATTGGGCCAAGCATACCAAAAGCTCATATAAAGGAAGGAAAGGTCACAAAAGATACGCTTGGACTTCAACAGATTTGATTTGAATCAACCTGTTTTCAAAATCTAAACCTAGTCTGCCCCTCCTCGTGTTCGCTCTCATCTCCCTCACCTCTCACATTCTGCACCAAAAATCTCACTACCTACACAGACATGGTGAAAACTCGGAGCACGATAGTACCAAAGAAGGCCTCCGAACCAAAGAGGGCAGAAGCAAAGAGCTCCAAGAGCAGCAAAGAAAAAACCAACAAGCATGGAGTCCGAATCAAATGACCAAAAGCGCAGAAAGCTGAGGAATCTCCCAAAGAAACCCATACGGAGGAAGCACCAATGCCAATCTTTTCTCGAGTTCCCAAAAGGTCTCGAACCAGAAACTCTGCATTCTCCATGACAGACCTAACAGGGCCAGAAAGGGAGACTGACCTTGGCCAAGGAAGTCGAGAAGCGTCCATGCAAATTGTTCCTGTTCCAGAACAAAAAATGTCCCAGGTATCGACTCTTCCATTATCTCAAACACCGATACCTCCAGAAATAGTGACTTGTTGGAGTCGCTTCTGGAAAACCAAGAACCACCTCAAGAAGGTGTGGTGGAGGAACTGATTAATCCTGGAGGAGAAGAGAAAGATTTGACCCCGGTCAGTCATGGGTTGGAGCGTATTGATGAAGGAGAAGGAGAGGAAGAAGGTACAATAGATGTCATTCCTGAAGCCACAAAGGAGGTTGTAGTAGAAGAAGAAGTCGCTGACTCGGAAGAAGCCGAGGAAGAAGCTGAGAAGGACAACAGTGTCGCCACAAATAACACAGAAGAAGTTCCTCTGGATGCCAGAGAAGATGCGACAGAAGATGCTACTGAGGCAGCACACACGTGTTGTCATCTCTGAAGAAGAAGGTACTTGAAGAAAATGAGAGTCTAGCTGTGATGGTTGAAAAACTCAAAGAAACCAAGAAGAGGAAGGAGGTGAAAGATGCTGGAGGCCCCATCAACAAAAAGAAGAAGATGTATGTCAAGGAAAAAGGGAAGAAAGTGGTCTCCAAAAGGAGATTGGTAGATGAAGCAACTGATGACGAGGTAGAGGAGGTTACTGCAAGGGAAGCAAAGAAGGAAAAAAGCCTGAAGACGGTCAAGAACACGTCGAGTGTTCCTTACGACAACGTGTCGTTTCACTCGGCAGACGGTGCGAAAAGATGGGAATTCGTGTTTCAAAGAACGGCGTACCCGGAGAAGACCCTGTCGTCGGAGCTGCTAGGACTAGAAGCCATTGTCCAACTCCTGGAGAAGGCAGAACTTATAAAAACCGTCATAAACATTTATAACCACTATCCCCTCTTGGTCAAGGAATTTATTGCCAATTTGCCTACTGGGTTTGGGACTCCGGATGATCCGGATTTTGAGAAAGTGTATGTCAGAGGCACCCGCTTCAACATCTCCTCTGACATCATAAATGACTTCCTGGGGAGAAAGCGTGTGCGATCTATGCCTCCACCTGACCTAAACCAGGTACTCCGTGAGATTACCGGAGACAAAAGCAGAAAGTGGCCGACCAAAGGCACTGTGGCAGCATCAGATCTTACTTCCAAGTACTCCATTCTCTTTCGCATTGGAGTAGCAAATTGGGCTCCCTCCACACACGCATCATCTATCAAACCAGAGCTGGCGATACTTATCTTCCAAATAGGTACTGGATCTACACTTGATTTTGGGCAATTTGTTATTGATCATCTTATTCGTCATGCCAGATCACTTGCTCTAAAAATACCTATTGTCTTTCCATCCCTTATCTCTGAGCTGCTTGTACATCAACACCCCGGAGTGTTGAAAACAACGAATAAGGTTGGCAAACGCGGAGGACTGATTGTGGTGAACCACAAGTTGTTTGAGGGCAAGCATGCTCCTGATCTTGTCAGGCTAGAAGCCAAGGCAACGACCAGTCGAGCCACAAGTGTCGCCCTTCTAACCAAGACCACCAGCATGGATGCAGTTATGCTTGAAAGAGAGATAACCGTGCTTGGCGAGGACATCGTCAATTTGAAGACAACCCTGAAGCATCTCTCCCAGCGACGATCACATTACGCCAACCTGCTAAAGTCCATGTCCCCTCCTGGCTCCGAAGATGATGACACCACCTCTCTGCCAAATGATCCAGAAGAATCTACTCAAGATGCCTCCACTGAAGCGACTGAAGAAGAGACTGCAAGTTCTAGCAGCAGCTCTGTTTAATTTCATAAACTTTCTGATTACCGAACAACTAAACAACTTTATTTTGTAATTTTTGTTGAACACTGTTTCACACTCACTCTCGACTGCTGATTGGGAGTAAGTGTGAGTTAAGTTTGGATTTTTTTTCTTATTACCCTGCTTTGTTACAAATATTTGTTTAAATTTTGGCTCTTTTTGAGCCAGTAAGGGGGAGTAAGTTAGATACGCGCGATCACAAGGAAGAAAGATAGAGACGACGCAATGATACGCGAGACACACGCTATGCGCAAAATATGCTACGAGACGCGAAACGTAAAAAGACTTGATGAATGCCGATCGAGTGCATCGACGACAAATGCGATGTAGAATGCGACGAAGAATGTTGTCCTTAAAAATAGCCAAAGGGGGAGATTGTGGTTACGACGGATTTAGAGATTGGCTGATTTTTAAAGGAACTGAAGAACATGTTACAAAGAATGTCGAAACATCTTCTGTGACATCTTGTGTAACATTGTTGACGGCGTCTCGGTGAACATCCTGATCGACAGAAATCAGGAAAGTGCAGTTTCGGCAGAAAAGCAAGAAGACGATTAGGAAATTCCAGAACGACTCCGATTCTGAAAAGAAGAAAGACGGTGCTTAAGAGGAAACCCTTTAGGGTTAGTACTCATCCTCGATTACTATAAAAGCTTAGGCTACCCCCTTAGCAATGGTGTGGTTCTTTATTTGTTTCCTAGCAACAATTTGCAAGGTTCTCAGACGTGAAGGTTTGCGGGCAGAGAAATTGCAGATTGAGCTTAGGATATTGTGCATCACATAACTATTGAGAGTTAAGTGATTGAGGGTTTAATGAGCGCGTGAGTGAAGACTGCACGCAACCACCAAGTTGTACGAAGACTTGAACTGACAGAGCAGGGCGATTGCTCGAAGAGTGGAATCAAGACGGAGTCTTGGATTCAGGGGGAGACCCTGAGATAGATTGCACTGTAAGACGTAGCATAAAGTATAGATCTAGGGTTGATCACAGGTACTTGTATGTTCTGACGAATTACTGATAAGTGAAATCTTTCCACTAGGCTGAGAGCCCCCAGACGTAGGTGACGTTGCACCGAACTGGGTAAACAATCTGCTGTGTCATTGTTTATAGCTTTATATTTCTGTCCTGCGTTATCTACACAAGAAGTCATACACAGTGTTGTAGCTTCACACGTAACTTTGTGTGTGACATCTTGCACGACTAGATTGATCAAAATTTCAGCAGTGCTTCGGGAGGATAGGCCATCTCAAGCTAATGCCAACCTTCCATCGCATTGGAAAAACTTCTCGCTAATTTTCAAGACATTATGCCATCAGAGGTGCCAAAGAGACCTTCATCGCGACGAGAGGTGGACCACCAGATCGAGCTGGAGTCGAGTCCCAAAGCGTCATATCATATGACACCTCCTGAGTTGGAAGAGTTTCGAAGACAACTTAAGGAGCTGCTGGATGTCGGGTTCATCCGTCCATCCAAAGCACCTTATAGTGCTCCAGTCCTGTTCCGACGGAAGAAAGATGAATCGCTACGTTTATGCATCGACTATCGACAAGTAAACAAGGCAACGATACAAAATAAGTATCCAATTCTTTTGATTGCTGACTTGTTCGATCACTTGGGAAGTGCGAGGTTCTTTACTAAACTCGACTTGCGGTCCAGATACTACCAAGTCCGGATAGCCGAAGGCGACGAGGCAAAGACGACGTACATAGCCCGATACGGGTCCTACGAGTTCCTAATGTGTTGGCGACTTTCTGCTCGCTCATGAACAAGATCCTCCATCCTTTCTTGGACCAGTTCATGGTGGTATACTTAAAATGATATTGTCATCTATTGTAATACCATGGCGGAGCACGTTGAGCATGTGCATACTGTGTTCAAGGCTTTGCGAAGCAAAAAACTCTTTGTGAAAAAAGGAGAAGTGTTCTTTTGAAGAAAGGGAGGTGCACTTCCTTGGCCATATCATCAAAGATGGCCAACTCAAGATGGTCTCAGCAAAGATCGAGACAATCAATGAATAGGACCATCCGACTAAAGTTTATGAGTTAAGATCTTTTTTTGGCTTGAAAAACTATTAACGGCGGTTTATTTGCGGGTAGTCTGCTCTAGCAGCGCCTCTCACGAATATGCTCAAGAAGAACAAGTCGTGAGATTGGACGGACAAGTGCGAAGACGCCTTTCGGAAGTTGAAGCATAACAGTATGTTTTACACACTTGATAGGTACTCTATGGTATTATGTCCTATAATTGGTGTTGACAACCATGATCGATGCTTAGCCTTCAGAGCATCATTGATATCAAAGGAAGACATACCATTGTTCATTTGTGTTTTTCATAGTTTCATGAGAGCAATAACAATCCCTTACATCTTCAGGTTTTGCTGGTTCAACTATTCAAGTGAGACGGAGAGTGAGACTCCTGTTAAAGAAACAGAGAAAGAAGACCCGGATGATTTGAACTGAGAGGATTCATATCCGCCTAGTCTTTAGCCTCCAGAGACCAATTCAGACACATCAAACAGTGGTTCGAAACAATCGGCCAATGAATAAAAGGGGTCGGATGACGATGGCAGCGACGATGACTCGGGTGGTAGTGTAGTGGCTGGTGTTGAAGAACCAAGCGACGGTGGCTATATGGGTGACGCTGAAATTCAGAGACTGGATTTCAGTTGTCGAATTTAGTGTGTTTACGTTTTTTTATATTTCAGTTAAATGTATTTCATAAAATCCCGAGGTAATGAATATTACAATTTTTTTTTATCAACTTCTATTTTGCAAATACATAATATACAACTTGTTGATTGAATATATTATGTGATGACACAAAATCTAAAAAATGATGTCATCTGAACAAAAACGAATGGCATATAAGTTAGCAATGTCTCATGAAGTAAGAAAGCGTGATCAAGCAAGAAAGCTTCATCAAGTAAGCAAATAACATCAAAATCAAAAGTTTCATTAAGCGATAAAGTGTCATCATGTACCGAAGTGTCATCAGTCGAGAAAGTGTCATCAAACATGAAAGTATTGACGCAAATACTTTCCAGGTTGTGGGTACAGTACAGAATCGTGGAAGATTGTCTTTTCGAAGAATTGAACGATTCTAATGGATTATTGAGGAAATTGATTTACTAAAATTAAAGATTGATTTTTTGAAATTAAAATTTGCGTAAATTTCATGATAATTATCACCTCATAATCAATTTGTATTTGTAAATACTATATCGCCCCTTGGACATGTTGAAATGACTAAAAAGTAGGTGAATACACGACATATTTTCGTTGACCCAAAACCCAATGATACAAATGAATTGTGGCCGTTGAAACAAAAAACTTGTGGCTGAGAACTATTCGAACGTTTGTATGCCAGCATGGCTTTTGCAGTGGAGTGGGACCCAAGTAGTAAAGGGGAAAAATTGGGACCTATGTCTAGAGGAACTCCGATCCCGAAGTTCTTCTAGTAACTCTGTCGTCGAAAAATGCGAGCAACAACGAAATTATGGTGGATATAGGCTTGAATTCTCCAATGAGCTTTCTTCTCCAATAGAAGAGCTAGAATGTGAATGATGGATCTGTGCGGGAGTCTAATCAAGACTGGCGCATAATGCAAATCTTCCTCCGACAAGCTCAAAGACACCAACTACAACCATTTGCGCAAGCCATCGGTGTGGTTTTGAGTAGTGCCTAGATCTGTTTGGGCGTTTTTCATCTCTAAAGAAGAAGGCACTTGTCGATCAAATCCATGTATAGGACATGTACAATTTTCGACTTAGCTTATCAAATCTAGTCATTCTGGGTGATGTTGAAGCTTGAGCGCATCTTCTATTTTAGTTCAACGAAGAAGATGGATTAGTCATCCTAATGTTAGCCCATTCGTCAGTTTCTAAAATGAAAAGGGTATTTCAATATTTTAATACAATAACTTTTGTTTATCAGCAAACTTTATTGATAAAAATCATAACGAGGTTCTAAGGAGAAAGCACTGAACTGGAAATACAACAAAATAAGAAAATAGAGAAAAGGAGAATAAAAGAGAAATAGATAATGTAGAAACGAACTTAGGTCCTAGAGCTAATTATATCTTTGATATCTTGAATCGTGACATCATCGGGGGCATCACAAGTAATGCCCACGGACTGCAAAAAGCCCAAGCATGAGTGGCCTAATCACAGGAGTTCTTGCCATGCCTGTACTCCCGCGAAGGATGTGATGACTTAGAAGGGAGTTGAACCTTGCCATTGGATGGATCATCGTTTTGAAAATTAGGAGGAGGATCCGGATGAGCCTTACGTTTGAATTTTTGGCGCTTGAGAACATGCGTGGAATTAGGAGAAAGAATCGAAACATAGCCAGACCGAGGGTGACGAGATTTTTTCCTCTTAGCTGAGAAAACAAGATTAGTAAGAGAAGTATGCAGATCTATCTCATATGACTCCATGGTGAGCTACAAAACATCAGAATTAATACCATCAACAGGCCCATCCACCGGCCCATTAACCGCCAACTGTCCAGCTCCAAACCCATATACACTTATGGGGATCAAAGATGGCCCATTGTGAAGATGCCCATCATAAACAATAGGGTGAGGACAATCGGCTCCTGCAAGTGATTGAGCATGCAAGGCTGGTTCATCAAGATAACCATCCGAGGTCTCGAACTTGACACCCAAGGCAACGGTCGAGCGATCGAGACGCACACCAACCGAAGCGTCCGCAACGGAACCTAGGAAGGCAGAAGACGAAACGTTGGCCGATCGATCACTTATAGAGTTGACCGACGCGCGGCCGTGGATCAGCAACGGAGAAGAGGCCAGAAATTTCTCCGGAAAGAGCGAAACAAATTCTCCATCTTCCAGACGCATTTATGGATCCGACAAACCCAAGAAGAGGCACTACTTGGCGAAACTGTCGAAGAAGAGCGCTTAGAAGATACAGTTTATGAGTCTGAGGGCAGGAGAGTAGTTGTGATGGGAACTGAGGCTGAGGTCGTGTCTTAGATCATCACAGAAAAATATTTGTTAAGAACCAACAAATCGACCGGCATACGAACAAGCAAGGATGGGGTGAATGGATAAGAACGAAAGATCGATCAAGGGCTACACCAGCTAAAGAATAGCCACCTAAAAGAGCCTCCCATTTCCAGCAAGCTCGCTTTGCTAATAAAGGCCACGAACCAACACCGAAGCCAACCTCAATTGGATGCTTCCAATTATGAGGGGAAATATTGATTCAGAGAAGAGATGATGAAGACCCTGTTTCTCAACGATGAAATATCCACATCCAGGACACCTTCGAGAAGAATCTCATCCAAAATTTTCCCAACACTCTAGTTTGAATGAGCAACACCCAAAACACAGTGTTAAAATTTGGATGCAAGATTGTGATTAATATTCTCTACAAAAGTCGGAAGGCATCGTTTCAGTGAAGGTTGGAGCATAGGTTTGAAAAGAGAATGGCTTTAGAATAGCTTGGGCTGTCGGCACAGCACAACATCTTTGAAAGTTTTGGGAGAAGTGAAAGAGGGTCGACTAAGTGTGGATGTTTTGGAGATAGGAGCGCCCAAATAGCTACAGTTGCGAGCTACAATGACGAATAAGTCGGTAGCATGAACAAATATTCCATTGAATTCCTTGATAGCAAGGGAGACATTCTCCTTTCTACGGTAGTGTATGAAAGCGAAGTGTTTACCATTTCTGTTTAGCTTGGAAGGGAGGTAGACACCACTGAGAGAACTCACGGCGCCAAAAAAATCTTCAAGCCAAAGGTGAGTGGTGTGACGGAGAAAGTTACATACAAAGATGGAGATGATGGATTTAGATCGGTTGGAGTGGGACAGGTTTGGGAGGAGTATAACGAAATGAATATGAAGGGATGCAAATTGTATAAGCTAAAGGTATCAAACTATATTCAAATATAAGCAAGGGCAGGACACTGATTTCCTAAAAAAAACAAATATTATAAGATAATATAGCAATCAACTTGTAAATCAAAGTTATACCTATCATTTTCATCTTCTTCCAATCAAAGAAAGTTTCTTGCAAGCATAAAAGTTCAAGTGTTTGAGACGTAACGCACACTACACATTGCATCGCAAGCCTATAAAAATATTTGAATAAAAGTCCCCCTTGGTATGTCCAAAGTTGAATCAAACCAAACAATTTTGATGGTTGTGACTAAAAGGAAGAATGATTGCCATATCTATCTGTACATTGTAATAACAAGTGACTATGAATCAGGCTCTGACTGCAGCCTTGCAGACGGGGCACATATTCTTTTGCACAAGCCACTGTTTTATGCATTCCAAGTGATAAATGTGCCCACATTCCAGCTTCCCCATCTCCTCGTTTGCTTCAAACTCCTCCTGGATTCACAAACTATTTAATCTTGATCATAAACAAAATCTTGATCACAAACTAACTCACCTGACAAATGCTACATTTGATATCCAGCTGCTTAGACACATGAGTAGACTGCTTGGTTTTCTGATCGTTTAAGAGCTGAGTTTTGGTCACACAATGAACAATCTCATCTTCCACAAGCCCAGTACTCACATGCCCAATTCTCTCACTCAGCTCAAGCAATTCCTATTTGAAGCGCTGTTAAGTTGAATCTTGCAGACCATCAGGCACAGGAAAAGCAAAATGCAGAAACACCACTTACCTCATATGTCATGTCATCAACATCAAGCCTCCAGTTGCTAAAACGATCTGGTGAATCTAACCTTCCAACCATCTCTAAACTATTTTGAGCAATACAATCTACAACAAACTGTATTAATGTAAACCAAACTCCAGACCACACTTCTAATTATGCCAACAGAAAAGGTATAGGATTATTTTGCATGACCTCCAAATCTAAATAATACTGCAACTGCAATCAAAGAAAAATATTCAAGTTCCATTCCGTGGATTAAAGAGAATCTCATATCATACATGTTTAGCATAGCAACGGAAACGGCACGTCGTAACTCAGATCATAATAACCTACTAGTGTATAACTTTACCAAGAATAGTGTTGTAAAAATCGCTAGACGCTAGTTAGTCAGAAAAGGCTTTTTAGGGACTGATCGGGGATTAGTCAAAAAATAAATCGGATAATAGGATTCATCGAGAGTTATAGAGGATTAATCGATGACCAATCGGACAAGTCGGGAATTTTTACAACATTGCCCATAATCTATACAAAAATCGGGAAAATAAAAAAGTTTAAGAGAACAATTTAAAATAACCATTAGATGCAACTGGAAACAATAGAGGAAGGATATTCAAAATTTCCAACCAAATAAAAATAAATGAAATCCTCATATGGAGGCCTAAAAATCAAAGATTACATGCTAAAATCAGACAACGCGGTATAGATATGTAATTTATAGGAGGCACACCTCAGCTAGGCCGTCAGGAGAATGATGTCGAACATGCCAATAATACCTTTTTCACAACAAGTGTGACGATAGTACAGAGGTCGGCGAGAAAGTATCTGGATTAATGGCAGCTAAACAAGAGGAACGCTGCAAAGATGATCAGAGCCAAAATGAATGGAACAATCTGTTCTCTTGTGATGTGATGTAAGTATTCAGTGTATTCAACCCAACAATTTATTACCCCCAACTGAAAGGTCATATGTATATCCTGTTCTACCTTAAACACTTCACTACCTCATCATGGACTTTTCGATATCTTTTTTCTTTAAAAAAAATAAATGAATCAACACCAAATAAAACCAACATGGGTTGAGTCCAGTCCACCAACCATCAAGGTTTATATCCTCAAATAAAGAGTAAACATAATAAAACCTACTCTGGTAATTCAATCAACAACCACAACAAAAATGATAAGGCTTATAACAACTGAATTAAGGTCGACCCTGTTGGGGTTTCAGTTAGTTTTCTGAAGCAAAGGCAAAACAACAGAGAGAGAAAAGTAGTATGGTTCAAAACAAACCTTAAGAAGGAAGAGGAGTAGTAAAATGGCATGATATGATACCAAGGAAGGCCTAGAGAGAGAGAGACAGAAATAAAGGAAGGGTTTTATTCAACCCTCAAGTTCTATGCAATCAATAATAGAGGACAAGTAAGCCATCTAATTATCTTTCCTATAGGTTGCAAATTGTTTACAGTATAATACCTAAATTGTCCCTACACAACTGATTGCATTAACTAATACCTCAAATTGGCCGCATGCATAGTATTAAAATTGAAACCTTTTTAATAAAAAAATAGATGATTAAATAATAAACTCAAGAATTAAAATGAAATGATAGAATCATTGAATACAAATAAATATACAATAGTAGTAGTAGTAGTAGTTATAAATATGGGATTGACCAGATTGAGAATATAACCTGTTGTTTCTTGTGGGTGTGGATAATATGGTCTCCGTCAATCTTGCTTCCGGAGGAATTTGTCCTGGCGACCACGCAATGAACCGATGCACCCTCGGCAGAGAATCCAATCCACACACTTCTTCTTCTAAGCCGAAGGTTGGTTATGAGATATTGATCTTCTTCTTCTTCTTCCTGCTGTATGATCGGATTTGAGGGTGTGGACTGACTTCTGCAATTGTGTCGGTCAACTGATTTGTAGGTCTTGTCAATTTGACGTTGTTGGAAAAAGATTGGAGGAGGATTAGTGATAACTGATGTAATAAAACAAAACGATGCACCAATCATCTGATAAACAAATATATGTTTCCTTTACTCTATCTCCCCGAAATACACTTGCGTACATGTAAGGGAATGTTGTAAAATTATTCTACTCCTCCAATTCTCTATTATTTTCTTTATTATTTTTTTTATATTTTTCGACTAATTTTTTAAACCCATTTATTTTTCTTTAATCACTAAACTATTTTCTTCGTTCAAATACCGTCGAGTGTTTTTACAATATAATAATTTTGCACTTAAACTGAATTTTGACGCTTAACTACACTTTTACGTACGAAGTAACTCATCTTTCATTTTGTGACACTAGTATCCAAAAATGATACTAAATTTGACCAAAAACTAGAGTTACACTACTTTCTAAGTGTTCATTTTTAATTGATTGTACTGATATGTCGGTTTTCTATTCTCTCTTTGATGTTGCTCGTCAATGAAAAAATAATATTTCTCTCTTTGATGCTACTCGTCAATGAAAAGAAAATTTCCTGACTCACAATCTTGTGTGACATTTAAAAGGAATATCAAAAGAATATTGAGTGCCAAAGATGATCTACACACGATGTCGTGACTTCTCAGAGATTCGTGCAAATTCAAGGGACGGTATGGATGGTTATCTCCCAACTAAGCGTGTTTCCCACATAGTCATCATCAACTAAAATTTGAATCAATCAGCTACATTGATGTATGAGAAATTTTCACCCATTAAATATTTGGATTAGGAATATGTTAATTTTAAAAGTGAAATGAAAAAAATACCCCTAAATAACAGTCGAATTTTCAAAACCTACCCGTCTCATATATCTCCATCCTCACTATCTCTTTCTGGCATTTTTGGGTTTCATATTTTCTATTAAACTCCACCCGCGTCTTCAGTGTTTCCCAGACGTCGTTTCCCGCCCCAAATCACACAAACACGATTGTGTATAAGGAGCTCCGTTTTTTGTTTACTTACATGAAACCCATAAATGTCAATAAACAGAGAAATAAAAATGTAAAGAGAAAACAAAAATAGAGCATACCTTAGAGAAGGATGGTCGAGCTCGTCGTGGAAAACGATCTGAGACTAGAAGTCGTCGAGGTGGCGGTGGCCGTCAGAGGAAGGTTCGGACCATTGGAAGAGAAATCGCTTGAAGATGGGCATATCGTGGCACATGGAGAAAAGAATGACGGTGGCAAAGAAGGCAAACAATATCGCATTAACAGAGTTGTCGAAATGCCTAAACTGCTCTTCTTTCTCTGCCTTCAGCACCGAAGCTACAATCAACGGCAGAGCTTCCCACCTGTTTTCGTGCCCTTCAATGCCTATGAAACAACTAATTTGACCGTTAATGAAAAACCCTAAAATCTTTTACTCTATAAACGGCATAAAAGAGGTTGAAGCTTTTGAGAGTTGTCGTGGTAATGGTCGATAGATCTCGGCTCCTTTGTTATGGCTATGTGATAGAGATGATCTTTTTCAATTACTTTTTCAACATCGTTGCTTAAGAGAGAGAGAGAGCCAGAGATGAGCCTTTGTGTCCAAGTTACAATGTTGAAAATAGAGCAATGCTAGAGGTGGGGGATCAATCGACCAAAATAAAAGAGGTTGATGTGTTCTACTAACTGGAAGAAGACCGATCAGAGGTCAAGTTCGGTGCCGGCGAAACTGGTTGCATCCGTTAGAGGTCGAATCCGGTGTCGGCAAAGGCGGTCGAAGGCGAGGTTCTCAGGTACCCAAAAACTCAAACACATATGTGTGGCATGAATTTAAAATTTTGATTGTTAGTTAGGGGAATTTTTGTCTTTTAACTTTCATAATTAATATTTTCCATTAAAATATTTTAGGGTTTTGAATTTTTGATACCCCAATGTTGCTGGCTAGCCCAAATTTTAGTTGGGGATAGTTTTGTTGAGAACGCGTTTAATTGGGATGGCTATCCGCACTTTTCCCAAAATTATAATTCATACTAGAAGTTTGATAGTGGGCATAATAGAAAAGTTCAATTGATGATGGGCATCATACAACCCTGGGATGAAATTCGATTATCCCAAAACAAGATATAATGTTTGTATCGATTAACCTAAAAATATAAGAGAAGAGGTATGCAAAAAATTGTGTATGAATCGTTTCAACGAATATGTTTTATCAATATCAAATTAGATTGTTTTCACTAAACAACTTGTTCGCCATGCTAAAATGCGTAGATGGAACACTATAAAATAAGCGTCTTAAGATGTTTAGATGTGGGGTTATCCATAAGCGTAAACCAAGAATCAAACGAACATGAATATGATCTAGAAACAAGTAAATTGCACGATACAAACACGGTCAAAATAATACCTTGGTTTTATTAATAATCAACATACAATACAAACGATAATAAATCAAATACTACTAAACCTGGAATCGGTACGGGACGGATTGATCGAGACAGAGTTTTTTTTTCATCGAGTCATGGTAGACTACCTTCTTTGTGATGATTATCGTCGCATATGGGCAACTAAAGCCCAGATTATAATGAAGAACGGAGACGGACTCGAACCGTGACAAGAGAGTTATCAAAGAGGAACAATTTCTTATAGAGGTTTGACGGCTAGGCTTTTTGGCATATTTTTTCTAACGATTTTTCTTCTACTTATAGAAGAAAATTGTCTTTCAGAAAAGAAATTTTTTGAGGATAAAAACTCTAGTAAGGAAAGAATATGAAATTTGGGGGAAAAGCAATTAAATTAATTACCAAAAGTCATTTTTTTGATAAAGTAGAAATTTTTCATAATTAATTTCTCAATAAAAATTAAATATTAATGACATCTACATAATCTTTCCCTTTTGAATAAATAATTCAAATCTTAGTGGAATCATAGTTAAGGGCCCAACTAAACGTGGCAGACCTCGGTGTTCAATGTCTCATTCACCTTTTACCGTCTTGAGATTCTAACATATTGGTTGAAAGATCTTATTTCATAGAATATGGATACGTATTTCCTATTTCTCATTACTTTGAGTCTAGGCGTTTCTATTGAAGCTCGCGTTTACATAGTCACAAGTTAGTACTCTTATTACCTTGGTCCTTTTATACTTAGTTGTACAATTTTTCCAACACTCATCCACAAGAATGAAATTGAACTTGTAAGCATTTCGACGTGGTGATTACTTTCTACAGTCAAAATCTGCATATGATAGGTAGGTGGTGTTGGGTTTGTGGAGACTTTCCTATTTATTTAGGGAAGCCACAATTTCCTAATTGTATTAAGATAATGAATTAGAAAAGAATTCCTAATGTGCAAGGAATTAGAAATTCTAGGTCTTTCTTAATTCCCCTTAGTCTTTCACTATAAATACATGTACTTGTAACCCCATAATGATTCATGAGTTGAGAGCAATAATAAGAGAGTAGTGTGACCGTGGACGTAGGCAATTTGCCGAACCACGTAAATCCTTGTGTTCTTGTGTGATTGTTCTATATTTCTCTTGGTTACTTTTGCTAGAGAATTGTTCCACATTGTTAAATACCCCAACAACTGGTATCAGAGCCTAGGTTCGTGGCAAGTGGGAGCAATGGCAGAAGAAGGGACAGAAAACATCCCGCCTTGAATGAAGACCAAACAATCTAGTCTATCGAGCTAATGTTGCATACACCTCCTTGAGTGCTTCAACCAACAAGAACTGGTATCTCTATAGTGGATGTTCTCGACACATGATAGGTACTCCTAAGGTTCTTTCCAATCTCAAATTATATACAAACTGCTATGTTACTTTTGGAGATAGGATTCGTGCTCGAATCATTGTAAAAGGACTACTCAAGCATTCAGAAGCTTCTTGCCTAACTGA
Source organism: Geranium rotundifolium (assembly GCA_963920655.1). NCBI lineage: Eukaryota > Viridiplantae > Streptophyta > Magnoliopsida > Geraniales > Geraniaceae > Geranium > Geranium rotundifolium. Next base: position 17,010,550 of record OY987321.1, read on the forward strand.
AGCATTACTTGTAGAAGGACTCAAGGAAAATTTAATTAGCATCAGCCAGATTTGTGATCTGTGTTTAGAAGTAAAATTTACAAAAGAAGCCTGTATAGTAAAGGATTTCGATCAAGTCACTATCCTACAAGGAATCCGCTCAATGGATAATTGTTACATCTGGTCGCCCGATTCACATATCGAAGCGGCAAAGTGTCTTGTCTCCAAAGCAGAAGAAACCAAACTTTGGCATAGAAAACTTGGATATCTAAATCTTAGGAGCATGCAGAAGGCAATCTCAGAGTAGGCCATTACTGGAATTCCAAACCTGAAAATTGTGGAAGGAAAGATCTGTGGAGAATGTCAGACTGGAAAGCAAACAAAAATGTCACACAAGAAGCTGCAGCATATCACCACCTCACGAGTACTTGAACTAGTACACGTTGACCTCATGGGGCCAATGCAAGTTGAAAGCCTTGGAGGAAAACGCTACGTATTTGTGTGTGTATACGATTATTCAAGATACACATGGGTTGATTTCCCTCGTGACAAATCAGATACTTTTTCAATCTTCAAGACTCTATGCATCCAGGTCCAATGAGAAAAAGGGGAGACAATTGGTAAAATAATTCGTCTTTGCAGTGATCATGGTCGAGAGTTTGAAAGCAGTAAATTTGCAGAATTATGCAACTCAGAAGGGATAGCCCATGAGTTCTCAGCACCAATCACCCCCCAATAGAATGGCATTGTTGAGCGCAAAAACAGGACTCTACAGGAGATGGCTAGAGTTATGATGCTAGCCAAGGACATACCAACTCACTTCTGGGCAGAAGCACTTAACACTGCTTGCTATATCCACAATCGAGTCACTCTCCGACCAGGTATGTCAGTAACTCATTATGAAATATGGAGGGGGAGAAAGCCGAATGTTAAGTACTTCCATATCTTTGGATCCACCTGTTATATTCTGGCTGATAGAGAACCTCGTCGGAAACTTGATCCAAAGAGTGATGAAGGCATCTTCCTTGCCTACACAAGGAATAGTCGTGCGTTCCGGGTTTCAACAAACGAACTAAGACTATGATGAAATCAATCAATGTTGTTGTTGATGATTATTGTGAAGAGGTCCCAGAAGATGCAACAGACGAAGAAGGAGTCCTAACTGGAGTTTATCCCAACAATGTTAGGAAGGATGCTACTACTGATGTTAGTGAAGATGGTAGCAGCAAGCCAGAAGACAATGATACAAATCCAAGTGTCAATAACGATAAGGCAGTTCCTGAAGCCAGCAACAAGAACCCAACACGAAGATGCCAGGCTAATCATCTTGTCTCTGGAGTAATTGGAGATCTAAATGAAGGCATACAGACTTGGACAAAAGCTCCCGTGAATTACAACGAAATGATAGGAAATATATGTTTCGTCTCCAAGATTGAACGTAAGAATGTCAACGAAGCCATCAACGATGAGTAGTGGGTCAATGCTATGCAAGAGGAACTGATTCAATTTGAGAAAAACTAGGTATGGGAACTAGTGCCCAAGCCAAGTGAAGGAAATGTCATTGGCACAAAATGGATCTTCAAAAATAAATCTGATGAGCTTGGTAACATCACTCGCAGTAAAGCAAGGTTAGCAGCTCAAGGGTACACTCAAATTGAGGGAGTAGACTTCAATGAGACCTTTTCTCTTGTAGCAAGGCTTGAAGCAATCCGACTCCTACTAGGGATATCATGCCATCTACAGATCAAGTTTTACCAGATGGATGTCAAAAGTGCATTCCTGAATGGAGATCTCAACGAAGAAGTTTATGTGTCACAACCTAAAGGATTTGTTGATCTTCACTCCCCTGATCATGTGTATAAACTCAAGAAGGCTCTCTATGTATTGAAACAAGCTCCAAGGGTTTGGTATGAAAGACTCACAAAATTCCTGACTCAAAGTGGATACACTAGAGGGGGAGTTGACAAAAATTTATTTGTGAAGAATGAGGACAGAAATCTGATGATCGCCCAAATATATGTCGATGACATTGTCTTTGGAGGAATGTCAAGAAAGATGGTAGAGCAATTTATCCAACAAATGCAATCAGAATTTGAGATGAGCATGGTTGGAGAGCTTACCTACTTTCTAGGGTTTCAAATCAAACAACTAAAAGACAACATCTTTATCTCTCATAGCAAATATGCAAAAACCATAGTCAAGAAATTCGGGCTAGAGAAAGCTTTACACAAACGTACACCTGCATCTACACATATCAAGCTAACTAAAGATGATCTAGGAGAAGCCGTCGACCAACACCTGTATAGAAGCATTATTGGTAGTCTTCTCTACCTTACTGCCAGTCGACCTGATATTGCCTACTCTGTGGGAGTATGTGCACGATATCAAGTTAATCCTAAGGTTAGTCATCTATCCCAAGCTAAAAGAATTATAAGATATATCTCTGTGACTACAGACTTAGGTTTATTGTACTCATTCGACACATCCTCTACCCTGGTGGGGTATTGTGATGCTGATTGGGCTTGAAACACAGCAGATAGGAAGAGCACATCTGGAGGATGCTTCTTCTTTGGCAATAACCTCATACCATGGTTTAGTAAAAATCAAAATTGTGTTGCCTTGTCCACTGCTGAATCTGAGTATATCGCTGCTGGGAGTAGTTGCACTCAACTACTGTGGATGAAGCAAATGTTAGTCGAATATAATATCAGACAAGAAGCCATGACTTTGTATTGTGATAATGTCAGTGCAATCAACATCTCAAAAATTCGGTTCAGCACAGTAAAACCAAGCATATTGACATTAGACATCACTTCATTCGCGAGCTGGTTGAAGACAAGAAGATCGTCTTAGAGCACATCTATACAGAGAAGCAACTAGCTGACATCTTTACCAAGTCATTAGATGCGGTCAGATTCGAGTCTCTGAGGTCGTAACTCGGACTCTGCACCGTCAGTAAATAATAGAAGTTGCTAAACAGTTGAGAGGAGTTAGTTGGTACCTCTTCATGAACCGGTCAAAAATCCCAACACATGTCATTGGGCCAAGTATACCAAAATCCCAATTCAACATAAAAAGAGGAAAGGTCGTGAGATACGATCTGCCACCTACAGATTTGATTCTCTTTTACAAAAACCTATTATGTCTCAGTTTGTTATTTCGCTCTCATCTTTCAACCCTTGCACAAAATACTGATACTCTCAGCAAAAATGGTGAAAACCTGGAGAAATCTTGCGCCGAAGAAAGCCACTGACGGACTGAAAACTAAATCGAAGAAGACCGAGGAGAAATGCCCCAAAACCAGCAAACCTGGCACCAACAAATATGTGGTACGAATCAAAGGACTGAAGCCAAAGAAGGATGTCGAGGGTTCCTCCAGAGAAATCCCACTGGAAGAAGCACCAACACCTATCTTCTCCCGAGTTCCCAATAAAACTCGAATCGGAAGCTATGCATTCACGATGACAGAACTTACAAGCCCTCAACAAGGGACTGGCATTGGCCATGGAAGCCAAGAAGCCTCCATGCAAATCATCCCTGCGCCAGTTTCTGCAATCTTTCCAGGTATCGATTCTTCTGTCATGTCGAATACTGATACATCTAGGAACAGTGACTTGTTAGAGTCATTACTGGATAATCCAGACCCTCCTCGTAAAGGAATGGTTGAGGATTTGATAAACACTGAAGGGGAAAAGAATGACTTGACCCCGGTCAGTCATGGGTTAGAGAGGATCGCAGAAGGAAAGAGTGGAGAAGAAGTTGCGAAAGATGTCATTCCTGTACCCACAGAAGAAGATGTGGTCGAAGAAGAAGAAGTTGCTGACTCTGAAGAAGCCGGGGAAGAAACTAGTGACTAGAGTAATTCTGATAAGGAGGAGACCGGAGACGAAGATAGCGGTCTAGAAGGAGTTGAGAAGGAGAAGAACCCTGCAAATGATGCAGGAATTGCCAAAGGTACTGCTACTACAGACGGTGTAGCAGACGTTGTAACTGTTGCTGCCATGGAGTCTATTCCTGAAGTCGCCGCAGCGAATGTCATGGAAGAAGCGCCTCTGGTTGTCAGAGGAGATACCACAGAGGATGCCACTGAAACAACACACACAGTGCTCTCGTCCCTGAAGAAGAAAGTATTAGAAGAACATGAGAGTCTTGCAGTAATGGTGCGAAAACTGAAGGAAAACAAAAAGAGTAAGGATTTGAAGGATGCTGGAGGCCCCAGCAAGAAGAAGAAGGTGTCTGCGAAGGACAAAGGAAAGAAGGTTGTCTCCAAAAGGAGTCTTGTTGATGAAGAAAGTGATGATGATACAGAAGCAGTAACCATAAGAGAAGCAAAGAAGGTAGTGAGCTAAAAGCATACCCTAAACACTCCAAGTGTTCCATTTGACAATGTGTCATTTCATTCGGCCGCAAGTGCAACTCGATGGGAGTTTGTGTTCCTAAGGACAGCTTATCCCGATAAAATTTTGTCCTCGAAGATCCTTGGACTAAAAGCCATCATCAAGCTTCTGCAAAAGGCGGAACTCATGAAGACTGTCACCGACATAGGTAATCACTATCCTCTGTGGGTTAAAGAGTTTATTGCAAACTTGCCTGCTAGTTTTGGTTTTCCGGATGATCCGGACTGTATGAAGGTCTATTTCAGAGGTTTACGCTTCAACATCTCCTCCGACATTATAAATGCCTTCCTGGGGAGGAAGTGTGTTCGCTCTGCACCACCACCTAATCTGAACAAATTTCTCAAAGAGATAACGGGTGATAAGAGTAGAGTATGGCCTACCAAGGGAACCGTGGCGGCTTCTGATCTCACTTCAAAATACTCCATACTGTTCCATATTGGAGTAGCAAATTGGGTGCCTTCCACACATGCATCTTCCATCAAACCAGAGCTGGCAGTTCTCATCTTCCAAATAGGTACTGGTTCCACACTTGATTTTGGCCAATTTGTTGTTGACTACCTTGTTAGACATGCCAGATCACAAGCTGTGAAGATACCTATTGCTTTTCCCTCCCTCATCTCTGAGCTACTAGTGCACCAACACCCTAGTGTATTGAAGTCAACCGATAAGGCAGGAAAGCGCGGAGGAATGATTGTGGTGAGCCACAAGTTGTTCGAGGGCAAGCATGCTCCTGATCTTGTCAGGACAGAAGTCAAACCAACTAAGGCGACAACCATTCGAGCTACCAGTGTTGCCCCTCCAACAAAGACTACCAGCAGAGATGCAATAATGCCCGAGAGAGAGATAGATGTGCTTGACGAGGACATCATCAACCTGAAGATAGCGCTGAAGCACCTGTCCCAGCGTAGATCCCACTGTGCTAACCTGCTGAAGACGATGCCTCCTCAAGACTCTGACAACAATGGTTCCTTCTCCCTACCAGACTCTACTGAAAACACTACCAAAGATGCCTCTACAACTGCTACCAAAGAAGATACTGCTAGTCCCAGCAGCAGTTCTGTTTAAATTTCTAGTACTTTATGGATTCACAACAACTGAACAACTTTTTATTTTGTATTTTCTCTGAACATGTTTCACACATATTCTCGACTGCTAATCGAGAATGTGTGTGAGTTAAGTTTGCGTTTTATTATTCCCTGTCCTATTATTCGAATTTTTCTTTAAGTTTGGCTCTTTTTGAGCCAGCAAGGGGGAGTAAGATGCGCGATGATGCGTGAAACGAGACGCAAACAAAGGCGGAAACAAAGACTTGACGACTGCCGATCGTTGCAAGTAAAAGCTGACAAAGAATGATCGCTGCAAGAAAAATTGACGCAAAATAGGATGCAGAATGCGACGAAGAATGCTGACCTGAAAAACAGCCAAAGGGGGAGATTGTAGTTACGATGTTTTCTAGTGATTGGCTTATTTTTAAGGAACTAGAAAATATGTCATAAAGAATGTCGAAACAAAGTATGTGACATCTTGTATGACTTTGTTAGCGACATTTCGGCTAACATCCTGCTCGACGGATTTCAGGAAAGTCCTAAGGATATTGTGTATCACCTTAACTATTGGGAGTTAGGTGATTGAGGGTTTTCAGATCGCGTGAGTGAAGACTGCACGCATCCACAACGTTCAACGACAGCTTGAACTGACAGAGCAAGGCGATTGCTCGAAGAGTGGAATCAAGACGGAGTCTTGGATTCAGGGGCAGACCCTGAGATAGCTTGCACGTGTAATAGTTGCATAAAGTATAGATCTTGTGATGATCATAGGTACTTGTATGTTTTGACGAATTACTGATAGTGAAACCTTTCCACTAGGCTGAGAGCCCCCAGACGTAGGTGACGTTGCACCGAACTGGGTAAACAAATTGTTGTGTCGTTGTTTATTACGTTTTGATATTTACTGTCCTGCTTCATCTACGCATGTTGTCATACACTGTGTTATAACATTATACATAACATTGTGTGTGGCATCTTGCACAACTACCTGATCAAAATTTCAAAATGACTGTTCAATAAAAATGGTGATATCCAATGAAAGTGAATGTCCAACGAAAACGCTATGTCCATTCAAAATAAATGAATGTCCAACGAAATAAGTGAATGTCCAACGAAATAAGTGAATGTTCGGTGATTCTCATGTTCTCACACTACAATTGGTTCTCAGCCGAATGCACCCCTATATATATTCTGCTACAAACTCCACCAAAACGTCCAAACCCTCATCTGTCAATTCATTTTTTTTTTAGCGACGATCAAGCGATACGTGGTTGAGCGGTTAGCTGACCCTGTTAGTCACAAATTGACGGAGAGCTGAGGGCATGCTCTTCATTGCGGTCGGGCATTTAAAGCGCGATCATTTATCGATTCTCACTAAAAATAGGCGCATTCAAATCACTATCACGCATTAGAAGCGCAATCATTCAGCGATTCACACTAAAAATAGGCTAGATCCAGAAAGTGAGCATTCAACGTTTCTTGTGTTGTTGAACATTATCTAAGTAAGCTGGTTATACAATATATAACAACATGTTATACATGGTACCTCAACATGTTATTCATAGATAGTATGACAGTTATACATAAACCTCTAAAGTGGGTAATCGTTTTATGTGCTGATGAACATCATATATATATATATATATATATATATATATATATATATATATATATATATATACATTGGTTATACATTATGTAACCCCATGTTATACATTATATGACCACATGTTATAGTGTATATAACCGCAAGTTATACATGGTACACCACCATGTTCAATATAACCAGACAGGCAGTTAGAAATAAACTTTTAAAGTGGTTAATCGTTTTATGTTTGTTGAACATTATTTACTTACACTGCTTATACAGATTACCTCGACATCTCATACATAAACAGGAAGGCAGATGCAAACTTTGTTAATATAAAGTCCGTCCCGAAGAAGTATCGCTTACAAAAACATTACAAACACAAAAAATGAGTAAAAAACATGTAGCGATGGTGGTAATTCGTTGTCATCCTCGTCGTCATCGTCTTATGCACGTCAAATTTTTTGTAGAGGAAAGAAAAACCCTAGATCGAATCGAAACCGGCTAAAATAAAAACACAGCAAATCAGAAATCACAGCACACATAATTGAATGCAGATCTATCATGGAATCACGCTACTACCGATAATTCTCAACCGAATCGACGACAACAAATAACATTTCTCGCCGTCTACGAGATGGAGTCAAAATCGCTCTGACCGCATTTAACTAAGGAGCCAAACCATCGAAAATGGTATTAGGTCTTCGCTGCAAAATGACCCAAATACCTTGGGTTTTCCACCTGTCTCTGTTAGTTGTCTACACCATCCGTCCGTGCAAGGTGTCGCTCCCACGGTGAACGCGCGTCAATTCAATTGTTGGATTGAAGTTTAGACCTTTTGACATTTATGGGAAGTTTGTAGTTGATATCTCCTAAGTAAGTAAGTACATAAGTAAGTAAGTAAGTACGTATGTTTATACATACATATATACATACATATATACATACATACATATACACACACTATGTTTGTGTATATATATAGATACATATGTATATATAAATAGATACATATATACATATATACATACATACATATATATATATATATATATATATATATATATATATATATATATATATATATATATGTCAGTACCCTAACTTTGCCTCATTTCGAAATCAGTACTCTAATTTTAAAACTTTTTTTGCCGGTACCTAAAGTTTATTTATGTTGCAGTTAAGGTAACGGCTGTTAAATATAACATAATTTGTGTGCAAAATGTCCAAAATGCCCTCAATGGTTTTGGTCTGTTAAACTGGTCTGATTGGTTCAATTGATATGATTATGAAATGACTATTTTACTCCTAACTGAATACCCAATTTAACTAATAAATTGAGGGCAAATATGACTTTTCACTTATACAAATAATAATTATAATTCTTTAATAATTAAATATATATAAAATTATTATTAATTATATAATAATATTATTATTAATTATTAATTAACCTGATTAACCCTAATTAACCTCCCTAATTACACCCTCCCCACCACTCCGTCTCCGCCGCCACTCCCGTCTCCGGCCATCTGCTCCAACCGCCGCCTCCTCCGTGGCCGTCGAATCGGAGGCCTCGCGACGGACTCGACGGAGGTCGAATCTGTGGCCGTCGAATCAAATCGAACCCGACCGCCTCCTTGGCGAGGTGGACGGGGATGAGGCCGGCGCTGCAGCCCATCCCCCCGAGGTCAACCACACCTCGTACACCCGCTCGATTTTTAGACCGGTGAACTGGACGAGCGTGGCCGTCAGGAGCGGCACGAACACCGCGAAGATGAGGAATCGGCGCTGCTCTCCGATTCGACCTCCGTCGAATCCGCCGCGAGGCCTCCGAGTGGGTCACCGCGCTTCTTGATTCCAATGGCGTGGACCTTGTTGGTGGTGGTTTCCTGGTCCGGGTCGTTGCCGGAGAGTAGCGGACCACCAAATCTGGGGGTCGCCACCATCGCGTTCCTCGATCCCGGAAACATGGAGGGCGACTCTTGGCCCGACTCGGGGTGGCCACGGGCCGACACCTGGCGGAGCTCTGCCGGTCGAGGTGGCCGCAACCTCACCGGAGGTTGCTCGCACCGCGACTGCCGGAGACGTAGGCCGTCGGAGCCGCTGTAGAAGAGTTAAGTTAGATTTAATTAGGTTTAATTAGTAATTAATGATAATATATATACATATATACATATATATACATATATATACATATATATACATATATATACATATATATATATATATTTGTGTAAGTGAAAAGTCAGATTTGCCCTCAATTTATCAGTTAAATTGGTATTCAATTAGGGTAAAATAGTAATTTCATAATCATATCAATTGAACCAATCAGACCAGTTTAACAGACCAAAACCATTGAGGGCATTTTAGACATTTTGCACACAAATTCTGTTATATTTAACAGTCGTTACCTTAACTGCAACATAAATAAACTTTAGGTACCGGCAATCCATCATATATATAAATAAACTTTAGGTTCGAAATGAGGGAAAGTTAGGGTACTGGCATGAAATTACCCCATATATATATAAATACATACATATTGGGAGTCATTCCATTGAGAACAATCCATTTGTGTAGAACGTTAGAACAAACATACATTTTCGGATCAATATTCATCCAACGTCCAAAAATCACTTCAGTTTTAAGCGTGTATCCATCATCTGCGTATCTAAAGGGCATTTTAGGGATTGAACCTGGCTAATGAAGGTAAGCAATCGTAAATAACGGAAGAGATCAATTTAATTAAGCAGGAAAATCCTTTCGGGAATCAAATATGATCTGTATGTGTTATATAGAGAGACGAAAGTTGTGCAATCGAGGCAAGAAAAAGATGGAGAAATATACAGAGTGGACGTCGATTTGGAGAAGAAGGACCGTCATACATCGATTTGATGGAAACTCATGTTGAAGACGGTCAAGACGGTCTTATATTCATTATTAGATTAATAATATGGAAATTGGGGTATGTATATTGAATGATGATAAAATGATGCATTCTTACAGATTCATATCAGCCTACATAGAGCCGGGACATGAGTTTGTTAGGCGATTTAAATGGAGATTGTGGAGGTTTGTGAATCGGATATACTGCAGTTCCGTAAATGAATATTCCATGTATAATGTGTCTGTATATAATCAATGAGTGTCCAGTGAATGTGTATTACTAGGTGGTGTTGTTTATACCAAAATCAATGTTGTTTGTTCATAAATCAATGATCTATGTCTGTATATGACATAGCTGGCAAGTATGAGATATCCATTTTGTGTGTGTGCGCACTATACTAGATTGAGTGTTCAATGATAAAGAAATTACAGGGCATTACATTTGAATGTGTGAGTGTGTAACATTTATTTGGGTGTGAGTGATGGGGAAATTGATATATAAATGCCTAGTATATGACTGTTCAGTGTCAATTTAGGAATTTCCATGTCTGAAATGTACGAGGTGTGTAAGGTTATGTGTGTCCGTAGTAAGTGTAGTGTGTCCCGCATATTTGTACTTTGTCTGATATAAATGAACCGTTTCGACATGATGCAATTGATCACATCATCTGTATGATTATGGTACTATTGATATCTAAAGTCCACATGACTGAGTGCTAAAACAGCCGAGTAGTAATGAGTGATTGAATTCGGGCCCTGTATGACGTATATCCATCATTTTTATCAGTATGGTCTTCGGTAGACCATGTATATATCATACATCACAATTTTGTAACTATGGCCTTTGAGTCAAACACGACCCAGATGCTGGAATTCTGTCACTTAAACGTTGATGGTGACAGAGGAAAATAGTATATCTATGCAGTAGTTATGAACGATGTAGGAAAGTACAATTCCGACGAAAATACAGAAGATTAGTCTATTGCGGCCAATAATATTTGATGATCTTCTATATGTAAAATTATGAAGAACGACTGTCTGGTTAAAACTCGTTGTTGTATATGAATAAATGTGAACGAGTGTTCCCAATTTAATTACCAAAACCTTGTTTGTAATGTTTGATGTAAATGTCCATCTTGAAACAGAGAGTGCCCATAGTGGATTACATTTTGTTCGTTTAGAAGGAACAGTTTTAGTATATATGTATGTCTAGAGTGAGATAGTGAATGTCTACTAAATTGTATAGTTTGTCCTCTTGCAATTTATCATGCAAGAATATAACAATGTGCATTGGGAAGATGCAATTGTCCATGTGGAAACGGTGAGTGTGCATACATTGTATGAAATGGTCTTTTAAACTTTGAAGAATGAACATACAACTTAGTTCAATGTGTTTGTGATGTACATGACATATATGAGAGAATCAGTGTCAAGAATGTCATCATGTGACATCGCAATAATGTCATTGGCGGGGGTGTGCTTCCAGACATTGGAGGCGTACATAACATGTAGCAACGCTGGAGTGTCGCCAAAAATAATTACATATCAATAAAAGTATTACCTACTGTGAATATCTAAATGTTTGATGGTAAATAGAATCGAATGTGTTTGTATAATTCAAGTGTGGCCTATTGATTCAATTGTGGCTTACTAATTAAAGCGTGTCCCTCAATATATGTATGTGTGTTTAGCAATTTACAAGTCTGTCACTCGTGTGCATGCCTAGGATAGAGTTGATGTATGAAATGTAAATTGTATACTATTATCAACAAGTAATTACAATATTTCCTCTATTTTTATGGTATGGGCCTTTAGATACACGAATGTCCCTTCATCTTGGAAGTATGTCTGACGTTAGGCAAGTGGATCACTCGTGAACGAAATGTGTCCCACATATATAATACACGAAAATGAGAACTTGGAGACAACTAGATCTCCTGTGTATGTGATTCCCCACAAAGAAAGTGAGGAATGCATGAACCCCGTATTCCACTCGTGATTCGGATGTAACCATCGAGTTTAATGTGTTGCCCTCCAGGTGTAAGAGTGTCCACCTTGATACCGCTATGTTCCGTATGTGTAAATAACATCATGACCTTTGTAGTTTTGAGTATGGCCATCCAGATTCACGTATGTTCAACCATATTGATGTGTGTTCGTTGTTGAATGTAGTGTGTCCTCAGCTATAGATCATGTAACGACAACTTGATCCCCGATTACAATGAAAGTGAGGAAATCATGGACCAGTATTCCACTCATGAATTTAGTGTGTCCTTATTGTTGGGATTTGGAGCGTTCAAGATCATCAAGATAGCAGAAGCATAAACAATACAGCTCCAAAAAATGTGCAAGAACATAAACCATTAAATCTCAAGACAAAACTTATTCCACAAGAGTTTACCATTTTGTTTTGTTGAATTAAGAAAGAAGAACATGATGATCTTCTTCTCTAGAGCAAGTCCACACCAAGAGAATGATCCTTAAGATCCAACACACTTAGCCTACTAGAACTAAAGTGTGAAGAACAAGAGAGCAAAGGGAGAGGGGAGAGGGAGTGGCCGGCCAAGTGAGTGAGAAGAGAGAGAGAGTGATTTCACTTGTGTGATATTTTTGTCTACTTTATCAACTCATAAACCTTGATTGATTAAAGTAACAAATGATGAAGGCATGGGTTAAAAGGCAAGTCATCACCTAATCCCCCAAATCACTCTTCATCATAATCAACAACACCAACTAAGCATGATGTGTGGCCCCCACACTTGGACCCACCAAGTGGCCGGCCACATCTAGCTTATTGGGCTTTGTTGGGCCTTTGTTGGGCCGAGCCCAATGGGCTCATCCATGTAGTCGCGCGTCGTGTCCACAAATTATCCGACCCTTTGTCGTCACTTATTAAACAAATTCCGACGTGATATCGACGAAGTGTTGAAATAGGTCGTCAGTTGATCAGTTCGACGACAGGAACCATGAGGAATCAGATGATCAGTGTCTAAAGGAACTTGAATGAAATAGGCCGTCAGAGCCAGCGGAGAAGTGGGAAGACATGGTGGAGACGATGAGCTCCCAAAAATGTTTGAAGCGATAATGGTTCTCGTCATCTAAGTACTATGTGACGACCCGAGAGCTTCTCCTTAGCTTTTCGCGGCACGTCCAGCACTTAGGTGATTAGCACTCCTTGTGCACGCCCTAAGTCAGCCTTGATCCTACACGAAATAATGTAAGAACAGGAGAAAAGCAAGAAAACTCGAAAGAGAGGAAAAGAAACTTGAGAACAAGAGAGAAAGATGTGTAAGAGCTCATCGTATTACACGTGGATGTGTTTACAATGCTTGAGTGGTTTGGCCAAATGGCACTACCCCTATTTATACTAGTTCTCTACCCAAATGGACGGTTAGAATTAATTTTTACATGTCACTATAGATGGCTAGGATTGAGCCACTAGATTTTTCTACAAAAACATCCTAAATAAAATATTCATACTTACCTAAATATCTTGGGGGCAATTTGGGCAATTTGGGCGGGAAGAATCTAGAGGACTCTCCAAGATTCATTTGGGTTTGGGCCAATTGGCTTGGGCCATTTTAGACCCATTAGCTTGGGCTGTTACATTCTCCTCAACCTAATCCGGCGACGTCCTCGTCGCGAAGTCTCCACGAAATTGTCGGATTTTATACTCAAATTGCCAAAGGTCCGCGGCAAGCTCCCAACTCGTCTCGCTGTCAGGAAGGTCCTTTCATTTCACCAAATACTCCGTGTATGCTAGAACACCCTTCCTCAAGACTTTTCGTTCGGCTAACACTTCGTCCACTTGTTTTTCATGAGAGATGAACATTGTCTGTGGTGCCCTCTTGTTTGTTTCTCGGTCCGGATCTTCGTTGTCTCCATGATAGGGCTTGAGATTGCTCACGTGGAAGACCAGATGTATTCTAAGTTGAGGTTGCAACTCAACTTTGTAAGCTACATTTCCCACCTTCTTAAGGATTGGGAATGGCCCATCATATCTCCGAAAAAGTCCCTTGTGCAGCGGCCGTGTGGTCTTTAGTTGGTTGCTTTCAAAATTTCACAATGACTAAGTCGCCGACTCGAAATTCTCTCGTGTTCGCCTTTCGTCAGCCCACTTTTTCATATTTTTAGCGGCCTCATCGAGGTAAGAGTGTGCTACTGCGGCCTGCTCGTGCCAATCCTGAGCAGTCTTGAAGGCAATCGGATTACTACCCACATATCCTGATTCTAGCATGTGCAGAGTAAGTGGTTGCTGCCCGGTTGAAAATTCGAAGGGACTCTTGTTCGTTGACTCGCTCCGCAGCAAGTTATACGAAAATTGTGCAATATCAAGGATCTTGACCCAATCCTTTTGATTTGCACTGACGAAGTGCCTTAAGTAGAGCTCTAATAGTCCATTCACCCTCTCCGTTTGGCCATCGGTTTGGGGATGGAAGCTTGTTGAGAAGCATAGCTCGGGTCCCATGAGGCGAAGGAGCTCGGTCCAAAACTTACCCGTGAAGCGAGGATCCCGATAACTTATGATGGAACTTGACAGCCCCCAATACTTCACGACGTGCTTGAAAAAGAATTTTGCTGTCATTTTCGCTTTTCAATCCTTTGGTGCGGGGATGAAGGTATCGTACTTCGAGAATATATCCACGACCACGAGGATCATGCCACATCCCTATGATATCTGTAGCCCCACGATGAAGTCCATACTTATACTTTCCCATGGACGGGAAGGAATGGGAAGCGACTCTAATAATCCAGCAGGTAGTCGATTCTCTTTTTGTCTTGTTGGCACACCAAGCACGTCTGCACATACTGCTCGACTTCATCCCGCATTTGTGGCCAGTAGTAGTGTGCCTCTAATAATGCTCGCATCTGTTGTTGACTCGGATGTCCTGTCCACGTCGTATCATGACACTTCTTTAGTAGATTCCTTCGCAGGCTGCCCCACTTTGGAACGAAGATCCGTCGATTCTTGGTTAGGAGTAGGCCATCCTCTATCCAGAACTCGCGGGTCTTCCCTTTTCTAGCAAGCTCCATGAGTTGACGTGCTACTACATCGTGCTTGAACCCCTCCTTAATTAAGTTGAGCAGCTCTCTCTTGAGTCAAGTAATAGCTGCAAACTCTGCATTTCGGCTAAGAGCGTCTGCCACTGTGTTGTCTTTGCCCGGCTTGTATTCCAAGTTGTAGTCGAACTCCGCAAAAAAGTCTTGCCAGCGGGCTTGCTTAGGAGACAACTTCTTCAGTGATTGGAAGTAGCTCGTGGAAACGTTGTTAGTCTTCACCGCGAACTTGATGCCCAATAAGTAGTGACTCTATATCCTCAAATAATGCACGATAGCGGACATCTCCTTTTCTTGCACCGTGTAGCACCGCTCCGTATCATTGAGCTTCCTGCTCTCGTATGCAATGGGATGCCGGTCTTGCATGAGTACTCCACCGATGGTATATTCTGACGCGTCCGTGTGCACCTCGAATACTTTCTCGTAGTCTGGCAACACCATGACCGGCTCCTTCACGACTGGTTCCTTAAGCTTCTCAAAGGCATTTTGGCATTCGTCCGTCCATACCCACGGCTTATTCTTCTTCAACATATCCGTGAGTGGTGCTGCGATGGAGGATTATCCCATGATAAACCGTCGGTGGTAGTTGACGAGTCCGAGAAAAGACCGCAATTCTGGAATTTTGGTTGGCGCTTCCCATTCTATGATCGCCTTGATCTTTTCCGGGTATATGCGTTATTGTCCCTCCTTTATAATATGTCCAAGGAAGTGGACTTCCTCTTCTGCAAATGAGCATTTTTCTTTCTTAAAGTAGAGATTGTTCTCCTGCAAAGCCTTGAAGAAGGTTCGTAAGTGTTGCACGTGGTCTTCCAAGGTGTTACTATAGATGACGACGTTGTCCAACTACACCACCACGAACCGGTCTAAGTATGGATGGAGTACTTCGTTCATGAGTGTGGAGAAGGTTGCGGGGGCATTTGTGAGCCGAAATGGCATCACTAAGAACTCGTATGAGCCATAACGGGTCACGCACGCGGTCTTCGGCTCATCGCCCTCCACGATCCTCACTTGGTAGAACCCGGATCGAAGATCTAGTTTCGTAAAATACTTGGCTTGCCTATGGCGATCAAACAGGTCAGCAATTAAAGGGACATGATACTTGTTTTTTTATGGTTACCTTATTAAGCGCCCGGTAATCGATGCACAAGCGTAATGAACCATCCTTTATCTTGTGAAAGAGCACGGGTGCACCGAAAGGGGCCTTGGACGGACGGATGTATCTGGCATCTAGCAGCTCCTTAATTTGCTTTCGGAGTTCCTCCAATTCAGGCGGAGCCATGCGGTACGGTGCTCTTGTCGGTGGTTTGGCACCAGGCTCCAATTCAATATTGTGATCTACCTCCCTCCGTAGAGGTAGTCTCTTCAGCAGCTCAGGAGGCAGGACATCCTTGAACTCGATCAGTACTCCCTCGATCTCCTTTGGTACTGTAACAAAATCCCTTAGAGGCTTCTCCTCCTTGAGAGTGGCCAGAAATGTGGGCTCTCCCTTATTGACGCCCTTCTTTACTTGCATGGCCGACAAAATCATAGAATTAATTTTAACTTGAAGAGAGGTAGTAGGTGTACCTCGCATGACGCTGGGTTGACTTCCTGAGAGTATTACGAAGACATTCTCGTGTGGAATTGGGAATGCATGATGCCTTCTCATGAACTTCATGCCGAGCACGATGTCATAATCGTCGATCTTTGCCACCGTGAGATTGACCTTACCGCTCCAAGAGCCTAGCCTTATGTCTTGATCACGAATGGCGCCTTCTACTGGGATATGATTCAAGTTGACGGTCTTGAGGGTAGTATCACTTCTTTGCATCGTCAACCCAAGTCGTCCCGCCTCCTTCTTGCAGATGAAGTTGTTATTCGCGCCGGTATCAATCATGATGGACACTGTTTTCCCATTGAGCTCTCCCTTCACATATAGAAGAGTCCTTTCCATGGGTGTCCTTTCCTTTGCTTGAACTTGTCTTCCCATCTGCTTTGCCAATGCACTAAGGCAAAGACTTCCCAAGTTGGCTTGCTCCTCCGCGACTTCCTCCACGGGCTCTTCCTTGAGCATGACACTAAGTCTGTTGCGCTTTGGGCAATCTCGCACCCAATGTGGACCATTGCAGTGAAAACAGCTCCATGGCGTGCGATCCTTCTTTTCAGTACTCTGTAGTATTTTCCACGCATGTTTGTTGTTGTTGCTCCTTTGGGATAACGTCTTGGGTGCTCCCCCACCGTTTCCTTGGTTATGGGGTTTAGCGGCATGGCTTGGACTCGCACTTCCCTTGGGATGTTTTGATCTTGACGGTTCATCCCTCTCACTTTGATGGCATTCCATCAACGATTCTACCAGAGTGATCTTGACGTTAAAGTGCCACAACGATTCTGCCACATTGATCGTGCCACAGTGATCTTGACGGTTCCATCAACGATTTCCACGTAAGCGTGCATCGTGAACAGCGTGGGACGGAAAAAATTGACACTTTAATTCGAATTTAAATTCATCCCAAGTTGTGATGGAGGGGTTATCTTTTTGTGCTTCTGCATGTTTGCGCCTCCACCATATTGCCGCCGTGTCCGAAAGGTAAAAAACGATTGTGCGCAGCTTTGTCCTGTCGTCCACTACGTTCAGCACCTCGAAATATTGCTCCATGTGCTAAATGAAGTTGTCAATTTCCTTGGATCGCGTTGTCCACCGTAGCTACTTGCCTTTGGAGCATCCACACGCGGAACCTTCCGCGCTTGCGCGCCGCTCGTCGACATGTGGCCCAGTCAGCTCGCATCTTCTCCATGCTAGCTCTTAGCCCCGCGACCTGTCTCTCGAGACTAGCTTGAATTTGATTAAGTGCCTCCATGAACTTTTCCTCAAGCACCACTTGCTCCCGACGGGAAGAGTCTCCAAGATCGCGAACGGTTTGGCGGATCTTCTCCATCATGACATCCATAGATTCTTCGAGCTCCTCCATGCCTTGACTAATGACTTTAAGATCTTCCCCATGATTGCGCATGTCTATCTCGGCAGCATCCAGCTTGTCCTTCATCTCTCCCATGACAACTTGAAGGTTGGCACCAATGGACTCTTGCGCGATATTTGCATCCCTCGACCTTCCTCGTGTCCGAATACCTGAATGTACAGTGTCGCTTTGAGAAGGTGTGCTTCCAACGGCAATGTCCGACATGCTTTCATTGATCATGTCCCTAACGACCAACTCTGATACCAACTGTGACGACACGAGAGCTTTCCCTTAGCTTTTCGCGGTATGTCCGGCACTTAAGTGATTAGCACTCCTTGTGCACACCCTAAGTCAGCCTTAATCCTACACGAAATAATGTAAGAACAAGAAGAAAGCAAGAAAGCTCGAAAGAGAGGAAAGGAAACTTGAGAACAAGAGAGAAAGATGTGTAAGAGCTCTTCGTATTACATGTGGATGTGTTTACAATGTTTGAGTGGTTTGGCCAAATGGCACTACCCCTATTTATACTAGTTCTCTTCCCAAATAGACGGTTAGGATTAATTTTTACATGTCACTATAGATGGCTAGGATTGAGCCTCTAGATTTCTCTACAAAAATATCTTAAATAAAATATTCATACTTACGTAAATATCTTGGGTAGCTTGCTTGGAAAGTTTCGGGCAATTTGGGCGGGAAGAATCTAGAGAACTCTCCAAGATATACGTGGGTTTGGGCCAATTGGCTTGGGCCATTTTAGTCCCATTAGCTTGGGATGTTACAACTATGCCTCCACTGCAAATGAATGGTATTAAGGAAAGAGAGTCAGATAATTTGGAGTTGGGGGATGAATCAGATTATAATGACACTAATGAAGAGCTCGAAACTGATTTTGAAGACTCAGATAAAACTGATAAACAAGCTTATGACAAAAAAAGACAAGAGTATAGTTGGAGGTGGTGTGAGGACGGGCTCTCTCTTGGGAGGCATTCCTCACCTCTCGCCTGGTGATCATCAACCATCTTAATCGGTGCAGCCCCATCCTCCTCCATCTTCAAACAAATCAGTGGTCTTCTTCTGCAATTTGCCGAATCTCATCAGCAAGCACCAACTCATCAAAGTATGCAACCCTCATGGAGGCAAGAAAAAAAAGAGGTAAGAGATTTGCTTTTGTGTTCTTCAAATCTAATACAAAAAGCAAAAAGAGTCATATCAAACCTCAACAGGACTAGGCTAGAGAATCAAAAGCTTATAGTCGATTTGGCACGAAGAGGCACTCCTCTTAAACCCAAGCGTCCAGAACCAAGACAACCTCATCAGCAGCCACATATGACATCTTTCAATGACGTGGTTCTGGGCTCAAATATCGTCACCAGACCAATTCCGACTCTGACTCATGCCTGCCTTTCTACCACTGCCCGTCCCGACCCCGTTATATCTTGTTCAGGTCAACTCAACTCTCATCTGATCTCCAAGTTTTCACGCTGCATTTTGAGAGTTGCTCATTCAAATCAGAGCTGCAACTCAATATTGGACGAGATGACCCAAGCTGAAGTTCGGGGGTGGATATTACCTCTCTTGGCAACAAAGTGTTTATTATCTCCTTTACCAATGATGCTCTATACTCGAATTTGGAAGATTCGAACTGGAACCGGCTCAGGCGATGGTTCTGGAGTTCATTGCCAAGTCTGATTTATTGGAATCGGGTGATTCCTACAAATGAGTATCTATTTCAGGTATCCCGATCATGGTCTGGTCAACCGATTCTATCACCAACGTTGTCTCAAAATTTGGGGATGTTCTCTTCATTCACCCTGATTCCCAATCATGTCAGCATCTAGATAAAGTGTTAGCTCTGGTTCGCTCTCATACTATCGCATCTACACAAGTTTCAGTTGATATGATAGTGCTCAATAAGTCTTTCCTGGTGGCTTGGTCCCTATCAGTTCGTCCCCCATTGATTTGATCTCGGATTCTGATCTCACATTGGCTTCGTCTTCTCCGACTCAAATTCAGTATTCGGAGAATCCACCACATGCCTCAGCTCCTCTGGGTGGTGAAGCACCTGAGGGTTTTGTCCCGTACTCGATTCCGGCTTCTTCCCGAGCTGATATCGCCGGAATCGACTCCCTCCGGCGATCCCCTGACCCCTCGGATTGCCTCCAGTTCCCAAAACATCGCTTCATCTCCACGGTCCCCCGATTGTTGTCGCGACACCCCAGGATGGCGCTACTTCGCATGGTGACGATCCAACTTGCGTCACCTTGGATGCTGCCTCATTAATTTTCGATAACGTTTTGTTCAAAGTTTGTGAGACAGATGCTCTTCCCGAGTCGCCTTTATCACCTGCAACTATCGAGGTCTTAAAATGCATAGAAGAAGAAAGCTATGGTGGGCCCTCTCCCAATTTCATTCAACTTTATGGGCCGCGTCCAACTAGGTCCACAATTTGTTTGGACTCCCCCTCTTCAGCCCAATCAAATGTTGATGCTCACCCAAGCACCGATCAAACCAAATAATTTAAACGCTTCATCAAACCCAAGTCCAAGAGCAAGAATGTTCACAAAATAATAATGGTACTCCAATGTCTTGGTCAAAATTTTGGACGGAGTCTGAATAAGAGCATCGTTATCTACATTATATTCTTACTTTTTATTTTCACTTCTATCATCTCGATTAAATGTAATTTAGTTAGTCCCTCCTTGAGATCATTTACTAGTTATTCTTAATAAATTTTTAATTCGCTGAGAATAAAAACAAGCTTAGCCTTGACATTATGTTTGGTTCGAAAAGAGAAGATGATAATGTTGCGGTAACTGCAGATCTTAGCTAATATATTATATATAGTTGTTGATTATTTCATTAGATGATACATACATACTGCTGTGGTTAGGCTTTAGGCATGTACATTAGAGTTTCGTTGCTAATTTTGACGCTGAAGAGTAAAACAGTTGATTTCCTAAGAGTAACTCCAACGCAAGTTAATAAAAATGCAAAAATTATTACAATCATAGTCAAAATTAAATGCTCAATTGCTATCAAACTCTAACCCAACTTGTAAAATTTTAATGCAAATATCATTCATTACAATCAGTGATATGGATATCGTCAATATCGGCCGATATAACAGCAATATATTGGTATTTTGAAGATTTTGGAGACGAAACGACGTATATCGGTGAACATATCGATGAAATGCCGGTCAAACCCGTTTAAACCAGCCAAATTTAAAATAATTCTGGTCTTATTCTGTCCAAATCAGTTAATTTGGATTTATTCTGACCTACATTAATTAATTCCGGTCTAATCCAGTTTAATCATGTCCAAATTAATTAATTTCGTAAATGATCGACTTTGTGTTGCAAATCGCAATTGATAACACGAGTATGTAACTTGATAATTATTTTATATTGTGATGTGACTTGTGGTTCAATTTGTGTAAGAGAAAATTGCGATTATTGAAAATTTTGAAATTAAAATTGATTAAATATCATTCATTTTTTTCCTTTTTGTTATCTGTCGGTTTATTTGGATATTTTCCTCCCAAAAATAATGTCTTCCCCTTAGAAGAGGTAGCAACGAGAATTGACCATGTGTCTTCTATAAAGGGGAGAAGCTGCCCAACCACTACGCCGATCGCATTTTCGATGATATTTATACGTGTGTATTATATATTAAAACTTAATTTCCCTTTCCAACCCAAATCAGCCTTTCGCGTTCGAAGTTCCACAACCCAAATCAGTCTTTTGCGTTGGAAGTCCCACATCGCCCATATTTAAACTTGGGAAAAGGACACTTTTGTGCACCTGAATATACACTTTTGACACTTTCATACCCTAATTTTTTTTCTCTTTTTTCCATACCTTACTTTCATTTTGGGACAACTTTCTTCAGAAATTTCAAAATACCCAAATTACCCCTGAATTAAACCAAAATTAAATCTGGTTTAATTTTGGTTCAATTAAAGAGTGTGAAAAGACGAAATTGCCCTCAACTATTCATCAAATTTTCAAAAGTAGGCCACCCTTTCAACTATTCCTTTCCTCCTCTTCCGCCACCCCCTCCTCACCGGCGTTTCTCCGGCATCCATCGTCGGGGTTTCTCCAGCATGTGGGGAGCACGGTGGACCGACGAGGCCTCCAAAACACCTCTGCCATGTTGGGTTTTTGTGCCCTAGGACCAAGGAGGTCTGAAAGATCTTGTCAAAACCCAGTCAGATATGGCTTCCTAGCCACAGAGGGTAATGACTTGATTGTTGTGGATCAGGATGATCCAGCAACAGTTTAGCAAGCCTTGTCCAGTCCCAACTCCAAAGAATGGCAGAATGCCATGGATGAGGAAATGAAGTCCATGAAAGACAATCAAGTATGGAACTTAGTAGACAGCACACCTGGGATAAAATCCATAGGGTGCAAGTGGATATTTAAGTTAAAGACAGATATAGACGGAAAGCCTCAGACTTACAAAGCAAGACTGGTTGCAAAAGGTTATCGTCAAGTCAAAGGCATGGACTATGATGAGACTTTTTCGCCAGTAGCCATGATTAAGTCAATTCGGATGATGTTAGCCATTGCATCATATTTCGATTACGAGATATGGCAAATGAATGTCAAAACCGCATTCCTTAACGGGAATTTGCAGAAGGATGTCTATATGACCCAGCCAGAAGGTTTTGTCGATCCAGAACATCCCGAAAAGGTGTGTAAGCTGCAACGATCCATTTATGGATTGAAGCAAGCTTCCAGGAGTTGGAACTTACGGTTCGATGAAGCCGTAAAAGAGTTCGGGTTTATCAGGAATCCATAGTGTTCCTGATAAACACTATGGGTCAAGAGCAGTGGGAGTAACATAGTGTTCCTGGTGCTGTATGTCGACGACTTACGGAATACATAGCTGCGTCAGAGGCAGCTAAGGAGGCGGTGTGGGTCAGGAGCTTCTTGAGTGGATTAGATGTACTGCCACAAACGTCTGATCCCGTGAGCTTAAGGTGTGACAACACAGGGGCCGTAGCACTCGCTAGAGAGCCTACATTTCACAACAAGACCAAGCACGTCGAGAGAAAGTATCACATCATCAGAGAGATGGTTGATAAAGGCGAAGTAAAGATAAGCTACATTTCAACGCATGATAATCTAGCTGACCCCTTAATTAAGGCACTACCGCAGCCTAAGCATGAGGAGCATGTTAGGGGAATGGGTTTAGATTGGAATACCAATTGGGTCTAGGGCAAGTGGGAGACTGTTGGGTTTTTGTGCCCTATCACAATGTATTTTCAATCTAATCATGTAATAAAGATTATTAGTTGAAATAAAATCGGCATTCATATTTATAAGTGTTATAGTAATATCTTAAGTATGATTTGATTTGTATGATTGATGTGTCAACAGATAATAGTAGATCTACAGATCAGATAAAATCCTACTTAAGCAGTCCCCGATCAGAAAAGCTTCATAAGAAGCGATCGGTATGAGACTAACTCTAACCGATCACGCTCTACTGATCATGGCCAGAAGAGGGCCAGAGTTAGGTCATAGTATCACCACACAGGGGTGATATAGGACGACGCGATCATGAGTATGTTACATAGACACAGTCATGAACATACTCATATGCCGGCACATGAAATCACATCCTCAAACGGAAGGATCATTGAGGTCACTATGTAATGAGTGACGAGTTTGACTCAGTCTAACGTCTCCTGTAAAAGGGTTACAATAACGACTGTGATTGGCTCAATCACGAGTTACATGAGTTGACTCAATAGATCGCTGAAGGATTTATCACTCGTACGGACGTGTGAGCAGATATCAGTTTAGGCCACCTGATGAGTACAACTGAAATACAATAGCATGACCATGTAGTCGATACGTAGTATCAGTTACAATTTAGTTAAACTCAGAATCAAGAAACAGGACAATTGAACGAGGATGACTTGTCTATGCCTCGTGGTTGTCAACGATATCAAGATGATAAAAGGATAGATTTATGAAAAATAAGGTTAAGTCGAAATCTCGATAATCACAAGTGTTGGGTAATCATGATGTCTTGCTAGAGGCCACTCATGATGGAAGGGGTAAAATGGTAATTTTACCATTCCGCCGACGTGTTGTGAGCCTAGAGGGTCACACACTAAAGTTTGAGAAAAATGGATGGAATCATATAGAGGAATCATGAGAGAGACAAAATTTGGTTTTGGATTAAACCGGATTAGACCGATTTTGGTTTAGGACTAAACCGGAAATTAAGAACGGTTTAGTTGGACCAATTAATTATAATCTAATTAAATAGATTTAATTAATTTAGCTAAACAGGGCCTAGCCAGATTGGGCTAAGCCAGAATGGGCTTCTCTATATAATTAATTAAAAGCTTTGGGCTTTAAGCCTATTAAGGCCTTTAATTAATTATTGCCTAAAAAGGGTTATAAAAGGGAAATTTTCAGATCTAAAAATTAAGGAATTTTATTTTCCAAAAACCCTAGCTACTCTCCTCTCTCTCTCTCTCTCTCTCTCTAGCCGACCGGCCACCCCCTCCCTCTCTTCGTCCGTTTTGCTTGCTTCGATCTTCTAGTAAGGATCGTTGTGAGTATCCCAAGATTGCTCTTCTTGTGTGGACGATCTTTAGAGGTTACTAAATTCTATTTAGTAACAAAGAGATTTTGAATCAAGGTAATATTCAAGTTTTATTCTATCCTAGATCTCATGATCAATTCATGATCATGTAAGATCCTTATTTAATATGGAACTTTGAGGTTAATTTCTTGTATGTGCATGAAATTAATATATTGGAACCCTCAAATAATTCCTTCACGCCAAGGTGTGCGTCTCGACCCCATCGTCCTCGACCCCTCCTTCTCGTCTTCTCTGGTGATTCTTCTCTAGAGCCGATCATGGTTCTTCCTCTGCAACCTCCACAACACAAAATGGCAAGCATCGACGATGTGGGCAGCGGGCAGTGAGCATCGACTAGGTGGGCAATAGGAAGCGACCAAAATGGTAGAATGCGGTGCTCCGACGATCGTCTCCGGCACAGAATGGCCAGAAAAGAGATAGAGGGAGAGAGGGAATAAGAAATGAGTTCAAGAATTCAAAATTTTCACTCGCCGGAAAGTATGCCGGAACATATTTTCGGCACACTTTCCGACTAGTGAAATTTTTGGCACAACTTCGGTCACCTCCACCAACTCTGGTCACTCGGGTCACTAGGTAAGAAGCCTAATAGGTAAGCTCCGGTGATCGACGATGTTAACGATGCTCCAGCGATCGCCGCCATCATCGCCGCATGAGGCTCTGTTTTGATGAAGTAGGAGGGTCCAATGACATTCACTTGAAAATTTGATGAATAGTTGAGGGTAATTTCGTCTTTTCACACTCTTTACAAAATTGGGTCGGTTCTCTCCATTAGACCAGGGGTAATTTCGGTATTTTGAGAATTTTAGGGTTAATTGTCCAAAATGAAAGTAAGGTATGGAAAATAGAGAAAAAAAAGTTATGGTATGAAAGTGTCAAAAGTGTATATTCAGGTGCACAAAAGTGTCTTTTTCCCCTTAAACTTTTTCCTCTTCTCTTGTATATAAAAAGGAGTATTTGTTGAGCAACGACCACTAACTTTTGGCTTGTCCTCTTTGGATTAGAGCATTGGTTTATGACTTAAATCTTAAATATTTACCATTTTATTTTAGAAATGGTTTAATATTTTGATTTTTTTTCGGCTTTTAAGTGTGGAAGAATACAATTTTTAAACAAAGGGTTAAAATTTCTAATTAGTACAAATTAATTTGAGATAGTTTAAAGTTTACAGTAGGTTTTGGTTATATCGAAAAAGTTGTAAGTTGTTTCGGTTAATTGAATACTTGGTTTTTGACCATCACTAGTCCGGTCACGGTTTTAGGTTTTCCAAACCGGAGATGATTGGTTCGGTTATCGGCTCTAGTCACCGGTTCTGGTTACTAGGGATTGAGTAGGCCTAGTTCACACCCTTATCATAGAATCCTCAATACCTACTCGTTTCTGTGTCGAAGCTATGCCTACGACCGTTTTCTTGATAAATCAACTTCCCTCCCAGGTTTTAAAACTCGAGTCCCCTTACTCCCATCTCCATAAGAAATATCCAACACACTCATTTCTCCATCCTTTTGGGTGTGTATGTTTTGTTTTCCTCCCTCACGTTGAACGAAATAAATTATCTGCTCAATTCGTGTGTTGTGTATTCCTTGGGTATAGTACTACTAAAAAGTTTTAATATTTACATTTGTATCTGAAAAATTAAAATAAATAAATAAATATGATTTTGAACTTTTTTTTTCTAATTTTCTCGTTGTACAAAGAAATTTTTTTCTTCTAGTGTTTGTAGACGACATTATTAATACCATGGCCTCCGAGAAAAAAAAAATTTAGAAGGGGTCGTCGTCCTTCTAGTGTTTGTAGACGACATTATTAATACTGAAACAAATACTCCTTGGATTGATCAGTTAAAGGTTCATCTCCATAAGTCATTTCACATGAAAAATCTTTGGCCTCTGATGTGCCTAAAATACGACGCGCAAAAAGTGTATCAAACCTTGGGACTCCTAGCAGTGTACCCGTCACAAGTAATACATGGATGTAAAATTACAACCCCGAGTTTATCGAGCCTGAAGAACAATTATTTATTAATTTTAATCACTCGAATTTAATTTTATAATTAATCTCAATCGATCGAAATTTGTGTATGGAAAATATGGTAATATGAACATATGCAAGATTATAAAATTATTAAACATTCTATAATCAAGTCGAACAGGTTGAGGCAATGAACATTAAATAATAAGTTCGGGAAAATTAATAAACTAATAAATATACTTGTCTAGTGTTTCTAAACCTTAGGGAGGCAACGAGAACTTCAAGACACCCTATATCCTATTTCAGACAGATACGAGGTCTTAAACTAATTTACGATGACCAACATATTTAAAGTGATGATTTAACCGGCTAGTCAACATTAAGTTGCATAAGTCTCGGAATCTTTGGGTTTTGGGAACCTATGGATGTCACTATCGTGTAAACCAACCAGTGTTAAAGTGATGTTTTAATCCTGGTTTTCATTATTCATGTCTATTTACTAACACATGTTTCAATTATTTTAATAAACTTGATCAATCTATATGCAATCAAAGGAACAAATCATTAAGTATAGATATAATGAAATCTCCCTATTCGGCGCTGAAAGCATATAAATTAATCCCTAGGTTTCCCTAATTATTGATCAGTTCATGTCTCAATCCCTAAATGAATTTAGCTTAACATGTTCATAATTGAATTCACCTTAAATAAAGTGGTATAAGAATTAATTCATGCATACAATCAATATTCAATCAATTATCAATTATATAAATAAGCCTAAATAAATTCATAACCAGAAACAGTACGCAAAGAGAAGGAATAGAAATGTAAAACCTTGATTTGATTCTCAATTCGAGAATTTAATATATAAGGTTGGCAAGTAGCTTTCTGATCCTTTTTCAAAATTGACTCTGAACTCTTATCGGAACTCTCTGACGCAAAATGAAATTTGAACTGAATTATATTTCTAGATATCAGTGATATCTTTCTCAAATGCGCCGACGTCTTTTTATGAGGCCGTGGCACTTAATTTGTGCCCAAGTCTCGCTCACAATATCTCACGTTTGGGAGTGGAAAGGGGCCACGAGGTGGCCATGGTCTTATGTTGCTGACATGTCTTCGACCATGTTTCAGACTTCGAGGAAGTAGGGGCTGGGCCATGGAGTGGCCACGATACCGTGGCTCCTGGCCACGTGATGCATTTATTTAAGGGCCTTAGAGCTCACCACGGAGGCGTACCTTTTATTCTCCACAGAGACGGTCACGGCCTGTGGCTAGTGGTCACAATGCAGACCCAAATTTGGCTGCTACTTTAGGCTTTGAGGTCTGGTTGGTGGCCATGGGATGGCCCAAAAAGGGCCACGAGGCAATCCCAAAAATGGTTTGAAATGACCTGAAACCTGCACAATTCACTCAGAGTACTCGTAAAACATAAGAGAGACAAAAGAAGGGTAAATTGTACTCAAATGGGGGAGAAAAAGAGGTTAAAATAAGAAAACTGAGCACAAAAAATGTGGTGGAAAAACACTTGCATCATCCTCTCGCATACTTCACGAGTTTCGAGGTTCACACGCTCGATATGAAACTTTATTAATGAAGATAAATATACTAATGACCTAGATATGCGTGTATTCGAAACATTTCACCGGTTGATATCCAGATTGAGTTGAATGTCAAGTTACGCAAAGAATGAGGTGATCTCCTACATGATCCGACTATGTATCTTAAGCTAGTGGGAAATTTGGTATATCTTACCATTAATCGTCTACATTTATCTTTTGTTGTTCATCAGGTTAGTCAATTCCTCTAGTTGCCACGACATCTACAGATGTCAACAATGCACCATATTCTGCACACTATGTTGGGTACCGTTACGAAGGAAATATATTTTCATCCCACACTGCCTTGGACCTTTTAACGTATAGTGATGCCGCCCGAGCGGGTTGTGTAGACTCTAGACGATCTACGACATGTTGGTGTGTATTTTTAGGTTCAACTGTAATCTCTTGAAGGTGTAAGAAATAAGACAAACAGTATCACGAAAACAGTATCAAGCATGCTCGGAGTTTGTTTGATTGAATGGATTACTATTTGGGTTGGGATTCTCGGCTCTTGGCACTACTCATACCCATGTTGATAATACCATGGCCATTTACATAATGGCTAATCTAGTCTATCATGAGCACACCTAGCTTATTGAAGTGGACTATTAGTAGGGATGACATACAACTCCAACCAGACGGATATCCGATTAACCCGCCTTAATTGGAATGGGTAAAACCCAAAAAAATCGGGTATTTGAAAAAAAATAAAATGAGGAATCAGTACTCGACAGGTCTTGAGCTGGGCGGATACCGGGTACCCGTTCACTTTCAACGGGTTTCTTCAGATCGGATACCCGTCCATATCTTTCCGGTGCAGGTTTGGTCAAATCTGACTCGTTGCCATCCCTAACTATCATTTTATCTGTGATGCATATGAGTTTATGGTATTAATACTTTCTTATGTTCTATCGAATCTTCAAATAACTAACATTTTCACCGAAACTCTCCTTTGACACAGACGTATTCACGTCAAGGGAGAATCAAACCCATGAATAGTTAGGATTTTCTGTTCTTATAGATTTTAATTCCTATTGTAAATAGACTTCTTTCCTATTTATTATCATGCTAGCATATAAATACAAGGTAGTGTACATGGATTGATTTATTGAATAAACAAGTAAATTCCAAGGATGGACACATCGAGTCATATCTATTTGTTTCCGAGTTCGATTGTTTACAACAAACTCCAGCTCAAATCTTGTTTTTATAAGATAAGCTCTTGCGTCACTCAAGGGACATCTACGGCAGGTAGAGTTATATATGACAAAATAAATATCACGACCAGTTATATAAAAAATAAATAATAATAATAATAAAAAAAAAAGAGTGCGAACAAAAAGAAAAAGGTTAGGGAAGCATGAAAGCAATATGGGAAGAGAAAAGCGTGAGGAAGCGCGAAGCACATCTGAGTTTGTGGATGGCGAAGAAAATAGAAAGCGGAAAGAGGGAGGGGCAAAAGGGGAATTGGAGTAAAAGAGTAGCAGAGATGAGCTGCAAATTAGGGCTGTGTTGCATATGCTGCCCCATAGGCACCGCCTTGTGCTGCATCAAGCTCCCTTGCAAGATCTGCTGGCACGCCCTCAAAAACCTCCACAACTCCAACTCCAACTCCAACCCCCGCAGAGTCTGTGCTTCTTACTCCTCTTTTTCTGATATTGAATTCCCTCTCCATCCATGATCAATTTTATCATCCCAATTGGGTATGGATCACACCTCACCTACTTGTTGCTGCAATTACGCACATTGGGGCTATATATGTAGCAAATCCTGTTTTGGTATTTGTGTTCTCTGTATCTGTAATGGTGATGTTTTATGAGAAATATACAACTCTCTCGTTATGTCATGTCTTACTTATTGGTCTGCTGTCCTTATTCTAATCCCCACGACAAACCCAATTCAAGGACACCGTCGTTACAACAAATACGGTCTAGTCTATCTTCAAGAGAAAATACTATTACTGTGTATCTCAATGCTCAGTATGATATCTAGTCTTCTAAGATAAACATTTCCAGAGGATGGAAGATCAAGAAACAAGACTCAAATTATCTATGTAATTGTAAAGAAGGAAGGAAGGAAGGACAAAATAAGCCAATTCTTAATCAAGGGTTGTGGATGAAGCCACTTGAACTTGATGTAAAAAGCATGAAGTCAGTAGTTACAATCCTCACACTTGCGGTTACGACTGATAAAAAAAGAAGTCAATTCCTAAAACACAATCTTCTGTGTTAGTTCATGACCTTGGTCGTAATGGTAGAGCAATGAATGTATCACCCGCCACAGGCAGCACCACAGGCGGCAGCACATCCAGCACCCTCGAAACTGGAGTCTGTGGCGGTCGTTTTGTCTTTAGAAACACCATCCGCGCAAGAGAGAATTGCTGCAGAGATGAGAACAAGGCTGAGCAGAGCTAGCCAGAGGACCAAATAAGCATCCCATGAAGTAGAAGTAGCGGCAGAAGCAGCTCTCTCAACGCTTCTCCCCATAGACTGTGTTTCTTGTGTCCAATGAAGCACTTGCAAGACTCTTTTTATAATCTAATAGCATTGTTGACACTATTGTTGACAATAGTGGCAGCTCCAACAATATTAAGCTTTTCACCGCAACACATAGTGCCTCACTACTGTCCATACGTAGATCCCACATTCTTCTGTCCAATATCAAGTTTCACACCATTCAATTGGCCCCCTCTTCCCTATACCTATGACTAATCAATTGTAGCGCTAAATTAAGCTCACATGTACAAGTATAAAGAAGAGCTAAATATAAATACTATGATCATATCCAATTCATATGGTGATATTTTAGTTGTGAAGCGCTGTGTGTGTGTATATATATATATATATATATAGCTCGATTACTAAAATTTTATATAGTATCAGATCTAAATTGGTCGATTTGGGTCTCCTTTATAATATCGGCCCTCCTATTATTTCTGTTCCACGTGCAGATGTCTAGTCATGTTATGTCCCATATAGAGAATAATTGTCGATACAAGCATACATGCATATGTATGTCTACACGTGAGGAGATAAATATATAGGTTAGAGCCTACATAAATTGTTATTATAATTGTGGGGTGTGATTAGATATATTTTGTTTATTGCTAAAGCTTACAAACATCTTCGTATAATTACAATTAGGGGTTAAAATTGACCTTAAAATAGTGATAGATGAGGGTGAGTGGAGGAGGAGAGCAATAATAGAGCACTAGAAGAAACATGTGGAGGTCGAATGGGAAATGAAAGGGGAAAATGGATATTAGTCATTCAATTGTTAATCTGTTTCATTAGCCTTTGTTAAGTGAATTGACTTTTGCCTCTGTTCCCACTCAGCATACACAAACAAATACCCACTTCACAAATCCAAATCCAAATCATATCAAGATTCTATCGAAGTGGCAAAGCATTACATATTTAAGTCCACTATGAAACTTTCCAAAGCCGCCCTATTCTTCTTTGACCTTAAACATAAAACGACCTCAATCCCACTAAATGTTTTAGACACACTACCCACTAAATGTTTTCCACACACTATACACTCGTGGCAGAACTTTAGGAATAGTAAAAACTACGCATAACTCCTTTCGGTATACATTTTCTACACAACACTTCTTGGTGTTTGAGTGATCTTGTAACTATTTTAAATTACACTGTTTTCTCTCTAACTCAATCAACTTTTTTGTTTTTCAAGAGATAAAATTAGCCCTAATCATGTATTAAAATATTAATTTTATCAGGGAAAACTACACATAACTAAAAGATATAGCCACCCCAACTATAAAAATGGACACCTAGCTATATTTAGAAATTTAAAATTGACACTCAACTAGAACTGTTAAGTATTTGGATGAAAAAAGTTAATTTTAAAGTAAAAAGACAAAAATACCCTTGGTCTGACTTCAAATTTTCAAAACATGTAATTCTCCTATTTTCTCCTCTCCCCTCTGTTTTTTTGCCGGCCTCATGTCCAACCAACTTCGCCCTCCTCATCGCTGACCAGGAAGCTAGTCGATGATCGAAGGCTCACCGGAATCATAAATTTAACTCTATACCCATGTTTTGATTTGCTCCGAAGAAGATAAAGATTCAAATTTTATTCAAGTGTAGGGGATGGTGGTTTTATATTTCATACACAAACAATACAGCGCATGGAGATGCCAATCTTGGGAGCTCTGAAATGGAGAATACAAATGGTCATTCCCCCTCCTTCTTGACCTTCGTCTTCATGTTCAAAGTGTCAGGGAACGAGGGATCCAATCAAAGTATGTAGTGGAAGCAAAAAACAAATTTTAACCTCGTCCCGGTCATAAGGATCTATTCTATTTAGATTAATCAATTAAATGGATGTATAAAACTATCTCTGTTGAATTTGTTTATGAGTTCCTTGCGAATCGATCGAAAGTGATATCGTTGGGAAGCACTCTTCACAAGTAATCCACACGAGCAAGCCGGTGTCGAAGCACAAGTAAATCTTCGACCTATTAGAATTGAAGACCACTTACTTTCGGATCTGATAAGAACTGGAAGAACGATGAACTATTGACGTGGAGGCTAGAAGAGAAGAGATGGGATTAGGGTTAAAGTTTTTTTTAATCATAAAAACCCTTTCTCTTTTATATTGGTCAAGATTTTATTCTAATTAAAATCTAATTGGTATACTGATTTCGAAATCATATACTAAGCCCAATATGGTTAAGCCCAATATCAAAATCCGTTTCGGTTTAGAAAAACCGAAATTGGAAATCGGCTTCAGCACCGATGTGGCGATCGCCACATGATATGTGACGATCGCCACACCACCTTTAACGATCGTCACCTCCTCTGGGTGGCGACCTTGTCTTCTCTCTCCTTTTGTTCTCTCGGGTTTTCCAAGTCCGATTTTCTTCTGGTCTTGCTTTTTGTGTGTGGCCCTGTAGGCTCATGAGTCATTGGAAAATGGCGCAAGATCCCATTTGGTCCATTCATCATAAGTGACCTCTAGACGAAATTATGATTACCTAATGATCATGATGATCGATGATTCGACTTGACCTTATGTTGCATATATCACAATCCATTTGTCACTAGATATCATGATTGAATATAAGGCATAGAGATGTCATCCTTATATATTCAATCACTTTTTCTTGATCTTGAGATGACTGAGAATGATACCCAATATCAACAGCATGGCCATGCAATTCCTCTCAATCCTACTCATCAAGGGGCCCAAACATATATCGTTCTCGTACCAGAGTATTAGGGACAAATCTCTTAGCCGTCATCTGTATCACTCATACAGTCTGTTTCTAATCCAATCATATCCGTTATGACTACCTTGTTACATGTAGCGTTAGGCGTACGTCAAACTTAGGTATTGACTACATAGTAATCACAAAGACTTCTTGGTTGATGAGGATTCAGTGATATACTACACCAACTGAGTATGCTCATGACATCATCTATGTGATATACTCAGGTCGGGTCGTCCAATACCATTTCTAAATGATATCTGTGATCTGACTCTGGTGATCCCATCACCAATGATCAGTAGAGCGTGATCATAAAGAGTCATCCTCATACTGGTCGCTTCTGTGAAACTTGTTTGACCAGGAACCCGTTAAGTGTAATCCGTGCGGACCTATGAATTTTTATTAGTGATGACACACTCGATGACATAAATCAAATCACACTCAACATATTACCACAACACGATGATAATATAATGTCGTTTTATTAATTGAAATGATGATAAAACAATTACACTTAAACTTTGTATTCGCATATGGCACAAATCCTACACAAAGACCCGCCATTGTTGCAGGCTCTCAGAGGTCGAGCTATCGAAATCATTTTCATGGTTCAAAACGACACGAAACAAAACAAATCCCATTTCAATTCACCACAAACCCATCTCAAAAGCCCTGAAATTTATAAATTTGATATTCAAATTCTTAGATTTGAAGCTGCTGAAGATCAAGCCTTCAGTGGTTGCAACTTCGGCTCTGCTCTTTGCTGCCCTCCACAATTCCCCTGTTTCAAAAAATCAATCTCCAATTGCTCATTTGTAAATAAAGTAAGAAATCGACTGGTGAAGTCGGTCGATGGATCAAAGACGAGGACGACGAAGAAACAAAGGAGGGAGAGGAGAAAATAAGAGAATGATATGTTTTGAAAATGTAAACTCAGACTAAGGACATTTCCGTCTTTTTACTTCAAAAACTAACTTTTTCCATCCAAATACTTAACAGTTTCAGCTGTGTTAATTTTTAATCTCTAAGCGTGGTTAGATATCCACTTTTATAGTTGAGGTGGACAAATATTTTTCGGTCATAATTGAGTGTGAGTGTGTAATTTTCCCTTCCTATTATTCATGATGATCTCTTTCTTTTACTCTCCACATACATGTGCTATATTTTTCATTTTATTGTAGCCTTGCTTATAAAATCAGAGTTGTCTTGCTGAAACATGAGAGTTGATGTTGCTACTGATCTACTAGATGTTGGAATTGAAGTTTTTATTAAATGATTCTACAGTTTCTACTTGTTTTGTTCACCTTATTTTAAAGACATTTGGTTGAATGCTTGTCTTCTTTTTAAGTTATGCTTATGTAATTGGACTTATATTACCTATTAAACTATTATTTTAGTAATACTCAAATTATAATTTTATTATTGGATTGACTTTGGAAACTTGGCTCGAGTATTAAGTCCACGTGAAATTCGAGTGGTGCAAGTGAAACCGCTTCCTACCCGCACATTTAACGGGTTCAACAGGCTTAAATGTTTAGTTTGGTGGGGCAGCTGTCGGTATCCAATATTCCAACTCACATAGGTGCAGGTCGGGTTTCCAACCTGCCATCTGTGTTTGGTTCTCTTGGTCTGACACACCATTAAACTTTAGTCCATTTCAAAGTTCAGTTGGATATAAGAAGTCTTCAATTTTTAAGTGAAAATTTCAAATAATCCCTTTTAACTAGGAATAATTCTAGATGGGTACTCCTGATTATGTCTCGTTATCACATGACATACCCTAAAATTTTTTGTATCAGGGTGAATACCCTAACATTTCATTTGTCTCACCGTTACTTATTCCGTCCAATTCCGTTAGTTTTTAACATTTTTGACATGTGAAATGACTAAAATACCCTTCAGAGTAAATAAACTGTTTTTAAATTGAATGAAATGACGCAAATACCCTTCACTGTTCATTTAATTTTCAAAAAAATGCCACTCTCTCTCTCTCTCTCTCTCTCTCTCTCTCTCTCTCTCTCTCTCTCTCTCTCTCTCTCTCTCTCTCTCCGCCTTCTTGCCGGAGTCAGTCTCCCAAGCGCGTCGTGTTAGGTTCTCGGTGGTATGGGCGAGCGACTTGAGGTTGCACCTGATGATGGTGTCGACAAAGCTGCAAATGTCGTCAGAGGTGTTCCTGGGCGGTGTGTCAACAACGTAGGACTCCACGACGACGGTGTCGTTGCTGGAGAGGGACATGTGGAGGGTCGTGACGGACTTGTAATTAGCGAGGTGGTGGTCGCTGTCAACGACGCTGAAGCTGAGGACATGGCGCTCGTCGTCGAGGATGTCGAGCCTGTCCTTGCAGCTGGCAGCGGGGAGGTTGGAGATGACGTGGACCTACCGGACGGTCCCGACGTCGCCACACCACTGACCACACCGTCGAGACCGGGGCGGAGATCTGCTGCACCACGGCGGAGCAGCACTGGTCCACGCCCACCAGGTGCATGTGGTAACGCGCCACCGCCTCCGACACGCTCCCGCTCGGGAGAGGCAATTGATGGACCTTCTTCGCCACCACCGGAGACGACATCGATTGGTGGCAGGTCATCGGCGCGACGTCGATGTCAGGGCTTGTCTTGTGGATATGTAAGAGCATTTTTTGAATCAAAGAAATTGGAAGATTTGGGTTTTGTGAGTTTGATTTTTGATTCCCGAGGGTTTGAGAAATTGGGGATTTGGGTGTGTTTTATACGAGGGAGGGAGGGAGGGTCTGATCTTTGGCGTGGAGCTCCACGAACGGCCTCGTCCTCGCGTCCTGATTCAGTGCGTGGTCCGATTCCAGAAGCCCCAACCCTTTGGGGAGGTTCTGGTAATAGAGAGAGAGAGAGAGAGAGAGAGAGAGAGAGAGAGAGTGGCATTTTTTTGAAAATTAGATGAATAGTGAAGGGTATTTGCGTCATTTCATTCAATTTAAAAACAGTTTATTTACTCTGAAGGGTATTTTAGTCATTTCACATGTCAAAAATGTTAAAAACTAACAGAATTGGACGGAATAAGTAACGGCGAGACAAATGAAATGCTAGGGTATTCACCCAGATACAAAAAATTTTAAGGTATGTCATGTGATAATGGGACATAACCAGGGGTACCCATCTGGAATTATCCCTTTTAACTATATGTGAGTCTCACTTGAACCCCTTTAAATATAAAATCAATCTACGAGATCTTCTAAGTATCAAAAAGTCTCATTTTACCCTTTTCCTTAACTTTTTTTAAAAATTATAGTAAATTTTTTTTGTAATGTGATTAAAATACCCATGTATTTGAAAAATAAAAATAAACAATTAAAAATAAAATTTTAAAATTATTTTTTATAAAAAAAATTATTTTTAAACATTGTTTTTATTTTTATTAATTTTTCTTTAAAAAAACTAATACTAAAATATTTTTTATTCTTTTTTGTAAAAGAAATTAGAAAAAAAATAAGTTCTAAATCATTTTTATTTATTTATTTTAATTTTTCAGATACGATGGTGTTTTCGTCCTTTCAGAAAAAATTTAACAGAATTTTTAAAAAAGTTAACGGAAAAGGGTAAGTATTTAGAGCATCTTTCAGATTGATTTTGTATTTAAGTGTGTTTTTTTTGAGGTAAAAGCGAATTTTATTAATTAAATATCAACTAACCCGGCATCAAGCCGGACAACTGAAGTTACTGTTGGTGGTAGGGGTATAAACGAGCCGAGTCGAGCCTCATTTTGGCAGGGCTCGGCTCGGCTCGTGAAAAAAGTGTTCGGCTCGAGCTCGGCTCGGGCTCGAACGAGCTTATATAACTAAGCTCGAGTTCGGCTCGAAATAAAATAGACGAGCTCGAGCTCGAGCTCGGCTCGGCTCGACTCGATTTGGTTCCCTTAAATTTAAATATTAATATTAATTAAAAATTAAATAAATGATAAATAATTCATTAAATAATAAACGAGCCAACTTGAAATTGGTTCGACTTGTCTAATTATATTATAAGTATTTTATAAATATATAATTCTATTATAAATATATTAATAAAAATATATAATTCAATAAATATTAAACGAGTCGGCTCGCGAACCTATCGAGCCTTAAAAGGTTAGGCTCGAGCTCGGCTCGTTTATTAAACGAGCCCAATCTCGAGCTCGAATTCGGCTCGAGCTCGATCATAACGAGCCCGAACCGAATATTTAACGAGCCGAGCTCGAGCGGCTCGTTAAAAGCTCGGCTCGTTTACAGCCCTAGTTGGTGGGACAGACCCCTCACCATAATCACAGCTACTGTTAGTTAAAGCAAACATGGTCAATTCGTGAGCCATATGATTACAAGTAAACCAAATAACACATGTTCCGATAGTGGGTAGTACGCAACACCGTTCGCTAATGATTCCTCCAAAGTTGTGCAGCTCGACCTGTTTAGCATCACGTAGAGCCACGGCCTCCAACTCATACGGATGGAGAAATCTCGTGATCTTGCTGCAAAATACTTTACACAGACATCCATGATAACTCCGGAGACCAATCGACTCGAACCAGTTAGCTTCATGCAGAGCCACGGCCTCCAACTCATACGGATGGAGAAACCCCGTGATCTTGCTGCAGACCGCTTTAAACCAGCTTCCTCGATCAACCTTGCGATCAATATGGGCATTGCGAAATTCAAATTCTCCCAGCACATTAGGTTTAACCCGATCAACCCATCGACTCCAGGGACCCCTCTTTTCCTTACAGTACCGATCACAATAGGACACACAAGTGATGTATTGAATCTTAAGAAAGCCGAGTACCCCTAGTTCGGTGTGCTTGCATGAGTCTGCCCACCGACGGCAGATAACACCAGTTCCCTCCCAGTACCGATCTACCGTCGCGACCCAAGCTCGCCCCACCTGTAATTCTGTCCTCAACCCCACTGCACTCGACTCCATTCCTGACATCCCACTAGATCTGTTTCCTTCACCGCCAGCTGTTGTCGCAGCTACCACCGCAAGACCCGAAACTGTAACCGTACTATAAGCCCTCACAGACGGAGCCGTGCCACCGTGATACATCGTCGATTTTCGACGAACAACCCAAATCGCCAAGGACGAAGGGTACAAACCGCAAAGAAAACACTGCCGCCGACTAGGGTTTTTTTGAAACCCTGCGCCGACTACAATCTATTTAAGTGTGTTTATATGAGACTCGCATATAATTAATGAGGGTTATCTCAAATTTTATTTTTTTATATTAATATTTTTCTTGCAGTCAGCATCCGAATTGATATAAGTTTTCCCCTCTCCTAGTAACATACCCATCATAAGTTAATTTATCTCTTTGACCATGCCATTTTTTGGTGTGAGAATAATTTTCAGGTGTTTAATATGTAGGCTTCAATATAAATTATATGTATGGGTTGGGATTAGGGGTGTTCAAAAAAACCGAATCGACCAAAACTGACCGAACCGAACCAAAAAATGGTCGGTTTTGGTCGGTTCGGTTCTGGTCGGTTCAATCAATCAAAACCGATCAAAAACTGAACCGACCGACTCCGGTTCAAATTATAATGAATTCTCCGTTTCATGCTTCAATTTAGGGTGTTTTTCAATTGGATTTTTTTTGAGCTTAATTAACGTTTTATTTTAGTTCGTGTATAAATTATTATACATAATTGCTCTAAAAACCGATCGAAATCTAATCATTTTTTGCTTGATTTATGAATTTTTTTGGTTTTGTGGGTGATTTTCGGTTCAAACCGAAAACCGACCGAATTTTTTCGGTTCGATTTCAGTTTGATTTATTCAAGAATCGAATCGATCGGTTCGGTTCGATTTTGGTCGGTTCGGTTTAAAAACCGAACCGTGAACACCCCTAGTTGGGATAGCTGGTAATTCCATCCAAATAGTAAGAGCAACTAGCTTTCCTAATCCGAATAAGAACTACGAAAGTTCTTTTCTGAATTACTTTAATACCAATCAACCTCTTTAAAAGGCACACCTCTTTCTGTATGCCCCATGTCTTGTAAACAGGATTGATTATCCTGAGTTGTTTATTCAAATAGCCTAAAATACTAAAATAGGTATACGTTGGTCTACACATAGAAACAAGATATTACAATTTACAATATTAAGCAGTGAATTAATTACGATAATTATGGGGATAAACCACTCTTCATGCGATAGGGTGCTTCTCGCAGAATATCCCCTCAAGTTGGAGCATTTACGTTAATAAAATCCAATTAAACAAATAGATGAGATCAGTTTTTTCGCCGAATATTCCCCAGTATGTATGTTAATAAAACCCATTAATATATGAGATCAATTTTAACTTTTGATTTATGTTTCATCAAGAACACTCATGTTTCCCTCCTAAAATTGTCAACAACAGTCAATACATATTAGCACCCGATGAGGGATGGTGTGTGGTAATCGGCTTCAACTGTCACAATGAGTCAATTCAAACACGCTAGAACTGTCACAATGAGTCAATTCAAACACGCTAGAAGTTTTATTTGTATGAATAGGAAATGCCAAACGTGTATGTTTTTCCCTACAACATGCATCACCGACGTCTATTACGATTTTATAATTAAGTGATAAAGTGGAAACTAAAGGCAACCAGATGACTAGAATGTGCCCAAAGCATTGATGCCACAGCTAAGTATCGTCACATCCACTGTTTAATGGTGCCTTCCCAACCTCCGTAGGCTCCTAGGAATATAGTTTTTTCACCATTTTACTCGCTCCAATCAGCCTCCTCGAGAGCAAGTCTCGAATCACACAATATTTAGAGTAAAAAACTAAGGTAAGGAGCTCACACTAACATATATGAGGCCCTAAGTTCGAATCGTGGTACGTGCAAGTTTTCTTTTCGGGTGCTGACAAAGTGGTTAAAAGACAGATAACACGGTTCTCCGAAAGTTAGCCAAGAACAGGGGGTTTCTTGATTTGCTAATAAAAAAATTAGAGTATAAATAAGATCGATAGTGATATTACTCATTGACATTAAATTATAAAAAAATGCTAGACTACAAGGAATTGTTCGAGGGCCAATTTTGGATCGAGGGTGACTCGTTTTATGGCTTTGACCGAGGCTCGTTCCCAATTTGACATCTCAACAAGTGGGATTTCCTTTTCAGACCATACATTACTAAGTAATTTATGATCAGGGGTAATGTGATTTATGCTTGAGTCAATAATTCAGGTAGAAATATTATTACCAAAGAGGTTGGAAGAGGCAATACTGAGGGATGCAATCAGCTAGAAACCATGTTTCAAATAGGTATAAAGGGACCTCCACCATCCGTCGGATGCAATCTCATCAACGGCTATGAATATTAACCAATTTCTGCTCAAATTTAAATAAAAAACATGAAAAGGGCATAACAGTCATTCAGCGTCATGAATCTTTGCGTTAGATCTCCGACGATTCTGCGATCTCTTCGACGAAGCCATAGTGACACTGAACAGGTTTTCTGTAAACACATATCATGTTTATATTCAAAAAACAAGTTCACAGCGACACATTTAAAAAAATCAAAGGGAGTTCCAAAAATATGAAAGGCTTTCATATAATGCAAAAACATATGAAGACCTTTCAGATACATTCTGTTCAAACCAAGCCATTTACACAATATGAAGACCTTTCAGATAAATAAACTCCAAGCAAATTAAGCAATAATTACTTGTCTTCTTCTTCTCAATGCTACGAGCCTCCTTCAACTTCCTCTTCTGCGATAATTTGGCCATTACTGCAACTGAATCAACGGCACGATACAGAGATCTAGGTTTTCAAAAATCGCAACCTCTCCCAAAGCTCGAAATCGACTACTAATGCAAATCGCCTTCCCCAAATCGCAAATCACTCACAAATCGCCTTCCCAAAATCACCTCTTATGTCAATTCGCCTTCCCAAAATCGCTAATCACTCGATCGATCGATCGCAAATCACCACCTCTCGCAACTCGACTCAGC
Source organism: Geranium rotundifolium (assembly GCA_963920655.1). Taxonomy (NCBI): domain Eukaryota; kingdom Viridiplantae; phylum Streptophyta; class Magnoliopsida; order Geraniales; family Geraniaceae; genus Geranium; species Geranium rotundifolium. The sequence continues at coordinate 17,051,821 of OY987321.1, forward strand.
ACAGATCAGAAAACTACTTGAAATGACTATCATACCCCTGCACATGTTGGCGAAAATGCGAAATGACGAAAACAAATTACAACTTCGACTTATTTACGCCTCATGCCACCGCGTCCATCTTCACCGTTGGTCATATAATCGTGTGGCTGAGATTGGTCCCTTGGTACCTATTTATAGCCATGGTTTTCCGCTGATTTTTTCCCCAATACTGATAGGTGCTTCATTATTCTGACCGAACAGGGCCATTGGGTATAATGTTTGGGCCGGATTCAATAGGCTTGCAAGGATTTCCAAATAAAAAATGGAATTGGGATGTTTCTTGTGGGCTGATGTGCTAGCCTAATGATTAAAATTTTGTAACTCGGCTCATGAAAATAAAATAGGCTATCAGTGTGGCCCAACCAGACAGGCCTAATAGGGCTTCACCTGTTCGGCTCTAAAACCCAGAGTCGCCGGTGAGTGCAATGCCAATGATGTAGGTTATGTCGGGTCGGTTCAATCAAATTCTGTGACCTTTTCGCTTGCGCTGCCACAGAGTATACCCGTTCGATTCTGGGTAGCGGCAATGCTCAGAATGTAATATCAGACGGTGATGTAGTCGTCGTCAAGGCCCATCATAAAATTACAAATATGCTCTTCATCTCGCATTTCTTGAATCCGGTCATTAACACCGCACGCGCATAAGCTCTAGGTACACTTTTAAACGGGACGGAGGCTCTGGAGGACTGGTTTTACTTTCTATTAGAGGATTGGTGTGGCATGATGCAAGGTGTGAGACCTTGATTGAACCGTTGCTCAAAATCCAACCAAATTTGTAACTCTTTTGAGAGCCAGTTTAATAACCAAGATGCGCCCAAGCCATTGTTTAGAGTCTATGGTAGCCGCCATTTGGATTTTTCTGCCATGAATAAAACCCGGCTTATTTTCTTATAATAAAGCATGATACATCTCTTGGCCCATTGTTTGATAATTATTGCTAGACTCGGTTAATGGTTGAGTCATAAATATCAGGGGTAATTTCATCCATCACCCCTTAAAATGAGCTGAATCTCACATGTCAGCTTCTAAAATTATTGTTCTTAGTTGCACCCTCTTAATTTAACAATTTGTCTCACTTATTCTTTTCCGTCAGCTTCCGTTAGGGTTTTTTAAAAATTAATATTAAAAAGAGTAAAATGCCCCTAAATATTATGCCAAGGTAATCGGTGGAGTCGGGGTCGTTTGCAACATTTATGGTCACACCTGCTCCACACTTGTTTCCCCTACAATCTCTCATATCTATCCTCTGATATCACATGATTGATTATCATGAGTTGTTTATTTCAATAGCTTAAACTGGGTTTACATACAAGATTTGTTGGTCTACAAATAGAAACAAGACATTACAATATACAATATTATACAATGAATCAAGAGATAATAACACTTTGTTACACCTATCTATTTCAGAATGACACTTTCCCACCCTAACTAATTTTCTCTCTTTTTTGTACCGTGACAATTTTTTTTGTGACAATCTACAGTAAAATAACTAAAATATTCTCCAATAGCTTTTATATTTTCAAAAAGTATAATGAATAGTGAATCCGTTCAAATTAAAATCCAGAATTGAAACGATTCAAGTTAAAACACATAATTGAACCGTTTCAAATGAAAAATTGTTTAATATGCCCTCCAATGGCTTTTAAATTTTCAAATAGTGTCATGAACGGTGAATTTGGGTTCAAATTGAAATGGGTATATTTCTAGTGATGCTTCCCCGGCAGTGCTTCGTCTTCTCAGAGAGAACCCTCCTCGGCGACCGCGTAGCGTGCTTTCAATTTCCCTTCGTCTCACTTCTCTCATGTATCGGATTCGAGGGTGGACGGGGAGAGGAGGGTGGTGGTGTGTTGTGGAGCAGAGAGTAAATCTCAGCCATAGTAAGGTTGAAGAAGAGAGATATGGTGAGAAGCGAGGTTGGAGAAGGAGGGCAAAATGGTCATTTCACCATTTATTTTGAAATGACTGTTATGTCCTTAATTTTAATTTTAGATTTGAAGGTATAATTGTAATTGGATCTTTAATATGAATCAAATTGAACCAGTGATAAACCAAATTGAACCAATTTAATTATGATTTCTTAAACCAGTAGTAGATTATGTATTTTAGACATTTTATAGATAAGTTGCGAAAAAAAAAACTGTCCGAGTACTAAAAAGAGAGAAAATTAATTAGTGTATGAAAATGTCATTTCGAAATATTTACGTGTAACAAAGTCTCATTATTCCATGAATCAATTATGATTATTACAGGGAGATATCAGTCCTAATGTTATGACGTGGTTTCCGCACAATGCGTCTTTTCTAATTTTGGCAAGTTGTCGTCTGTAATGTTGGGCTTTAAATTTTGCGCCGAACGGTCAGTCTTCAAACTCTAAGTGGTCTCGGTTCTTGTTGCAACAACTTGTAGATCTTTGCTGAGTACATTTTGTTCTAAGGGCTTGATTTCTTCTTAGTTTGTTGCTTTGAACTTGGCAACCTTCAATGTATCAACTTTTGTTCTTAATTTGAAGGCGCCATCTTCTTTGAGCACTACCTTGGATACCTCTACTGAAGACAATGTCCATAGTATATAGGCGCACCAAATGTTGCAACATAGCATAATATAAGTTTAGACCAGGGTTGTTATCATGTCTTCAATTATTTCTATTTATATATGTTGCACTTTTTGTCACTTCCTGTATCATCTAACTTTTAAAAAAACATATTGGTCGGTTTTGAGATCGATTTTGTCTTGGGCTCTTGCCTTGTATTGTTTTCTTTTTAGGCAGCTCGCACATGCATTGTACATTTTTTTCCCTCGTTATTTATATCATTTTTTGCTGATAAACAAAACTTTTACAAAACATATGTTTCGCCAAAATTATGTCAATTCACTTTTTGAAACTTTAACAAGAAAATCCGGACTGTTGCATAATATTGACATCCTCGGCTTGCAAATGAGTATTATGCATTTATGCCAAAAAATAACAATTTTTTTGAAATTTAGAATTGGTATATTAATTGATGGTATTCGGATGTGAAATCCAGTAAAGATAGAAGTTTGTACATTTCAAACATACAGAACGAAGCCTGCATATACCACAACATTTATATACTGGCTTGGCAGGTGCATACGCATACATATATATACAGAAAATGATATTAATCACACAACATGGGTAATTAACCAATTAAGTGCTCTACTTCTTCTGTTTTCTATGGTCCTCCCTTGGAATCTTGTTGAGAAAGTCAGAGGAGAATCTGTGGTACTTTCTCTTCATCTTTCGGGCCATGCGACCTGCAAATCTATCCACTTCTTCCTCGTACATCTCGTACACAAATGGAACTGTTTCCATACTCACAATGCCTTGATCCAACAACAAACAAACAGGATCATATTAATTGCAAATTAAAGCTCTGTTTTTCTATATTGCTGTCATCATAAGAAAATGGTACCTAGAAAAACAAGGTTGAGGAAGTTGAAATAGTTGCCAACAACGGACAATATATACAGACAGAAAATGGCCTGGAAAACATACAAAACAAATACGTAAATAATCGATACACAGTAAGAAGGAACATATATAAATTAAATAAGAAATTGTGTATATAATGAAAATGTACCAGAAAGAAGTAGGGTAGATCTCTTCCGCAGGCAATGTAAATCAGTCGTGAAAGTAAGTGGTTCATTCTTGCCCGTAAGGTGGATGCTACTTTTTGGAAATCATGTTCATGTAACTTCAGTTTTGGGATATTGGGACCACTCCTGTTGCACATATAGATTACATCCAATTTATTTTGTTTATATACATATATATCTCCTCCCTCTCTCTCTATATATATATATAATACAACCGCGCGCGCACACTTACCATCCGAAAAATTCAGAAGCCCTTGACCAAATGAAGCATACAAGCATAGCAGTGATGGAGATGTGGCAAACGAGGGTTACAAAGCTGTACTCAGCCACCTCAAAGAGAAACCAAACAAGTCCCACGCTCGCCAATATTGCCCCTGACACTTTTCTGTTCCTCCACAGAAGCACATCAGCTACTGCATTGGTATCAATACTATATACCATTAGTACATGTGTATTAGTTAAAGCTTGAACTATTTCAATGTTCTAGCTGATCTATAGAGATATAAACTTGTTATTAAAGTTGGTTCATTCTAAAATTTTGAAGTTATTTAAGTTGATATCTCGATACAGAAATATATTTTCGGTATGGGTTTCGCAAACAATATTGATGCACATAAAAAAAACAACAACAGTAAGAAACAGAGAGAGGTTACGCACGTGTTCCTCCGCCGAGAGCAGCATGAATAGGCCTTTGACGACCAAAAAGCTTAGCGGGTGGAGCGGCTCCATTGGTGTCCGAGTCATCCGAAGAATAGATAGGCATGGTGTTATTAGTTTTTCAAGTAGGTAGATTCTTGATTTCTTGGATCGTAAATGAAGCATTTATATATATAAATAGGATGTTCTATCCTTTATGGTCAAGAAAGCTATATACTTGGTCATATTGGATTTCATTTGTTGAAATAAATAAAAAGAAGCAAGGAATGGCATCTTGAATTAGGGGTTGCTTTCCATGCCCGCAACATATTTCATATGACCTTAAACTAGCAACGCATATTCCCCATTAATTGTTGCAACCCGCTGTAATTAGATTTCGACATTCATATATGTATGTATACGGTACCGAAATAAACAATTTAACGAGTTTAAATGTTGTAACAGTCGGGCGGCTGATGGGGCACCGAAATGGGCCTCACTGCCCAGACTTTTGGCCGGGCTGACCAGGCAGGCCGAGACCACCGATTCAAGCCCAAGCAAGCTGAGTTGGGCCTAAAATAGAATAAGTGAACTATTAAAAAAACTGATAATGAGCAAATTCTTAGACCATAATAGGCCCGGCGCTCATTATTTGTTTAGTAATAGGTAGCTTCAAATACATATGGGTGGACACTTTTTACCCAAAATCGAAACCGAACCGAAAAACCAAAAACTATAGGTATCGGGTTAGATTTGGGTCTAAAAATTGAGAACCGAATCAATTCGGTTTGGTTCCGGTTCCGAGAGTAATTAACCGCTAATTAACCAGTTCAGAACGGATCCTGTTTTGGGAGTTTTGATTAGTATTTTTTGTATTTCAACTTTATGTTTTTTTTCCTAAAAAGAAGTTTAATTGTGTACAATTTTCACCATAAATTGAACTATATATGAATATCACATTAGTTGGGTTTAATTGAGAAAAATTATACAACTATACAAGAGAACCAGACTCTTAATATCACAATTAATCATTTAATTGGGTCTAATTGAGTATAACCGGGAACCGGACCGTAGAACCGTCCCGATACCCACTAATCGGGTCCGGATTTGGGCCTCCAAAATGGAGAACCGATTGATTCGATCCAGTCCGGTTCCAGAATCGTGCCCAACCCTACAGATACATAGGAGTGGGAATGCTAATATACGATTAACTAGGAATGTTGGTTCGAATAGAAGACCAAACCGGCCGTGCCTGATTTTTAAAATTAAGAATTGAGATCGGCCAGAATATGCCTGAAACCGGGATTCAGGTTAACCGTCAAATTAGATTGTTTTTTCATGTTCAACAAAATTGATTCTGATTTAGAAAATTAATTGAAAAAAGAAAACATTCAAAAACTTATTTTTCTTTTCCTCTGCCACTGCCTCCTCCTTAAACACCTCCTCCTCCATTGTTGGTGAACAAAAAAATCACAATATATTCTGATATGAAAAATCACAACTTGGTCTATAGTTTAGGAAGCTGGTGCAAGATTGATTTTTGCTGCCATCTTTTTATTTTCCATTTATTTATGTCCATTATTTCTATTTACTTACGTCGGGAGAGGAGGAGGATAGTAATCAAAATTTTCAAAACAATCGACTAAAACTTGAAGAGAGAGATCTATTTGGTTTGAATGGATTATACAGATGTGCGGAAGAGAGTAAGCAATATGGCTCAATGATGGTCGTTAATGATAAAAGATGAAGGGCTGGAATTTTAACTTCAATTATATGGTTAGACCATCAACAGTTTGTATCGGCTAATTGCAGTTATTGGAACCTTAAACCGAAAACCGTATCGGCTCTCTTCAGTTTTAAAAAATCAGAATTTGTTCGTACCAGCTCTAACCGATCAGGTTTTGTATAATTCTGGTCGATTCCTCGGGTTTCAGGTAAATTTGAGCATTCCTGTATTTAAGAGTCCATGCTCTTTTATTTGTAATATTAGCGGACGTGGAACTATCATATTTGGCCTTTTCAACCCTTTGCTTCCAGTATTCCACACCCTCCTTTTGATTATTTGAAAGGTAATCAAAGTAAAATATTATAATATTTAAATTTAAATTATTATAATATATTATTTAAATAAAACTAAATGTTAAATATACGAGAATATATCATTCTATATAATAGTGTTTATTTATTATTTTCTATCCATTATAGAGTTATATTGGGTTTTAAGTATAATAGATTTACTATTATTATTATTATTAGGGGGAGTTACGCGCGATGCGCGGTACCATTTGTAATATTTGACGATAAAATTAAACATTTATGAAAAATTAAAAACTGAATAAGTTTTATTGGCTGTTTTTGACGTACATTCTCTCTCTTTAAAGTTTTATCTCAACTCACTTCATCTTCTTCCCAGGGTCACCGGAGTTGCAGCAGGTCTCTTGCAATGCTTTCCGGTGACCCATCCTTACTTAGGCCCGAGTTTTGTTGGAGGGACGAGTAAAAGGGGTCGTCTTCATCGTGAACGGAGGAGGAGGGAAAAGCTGCTCAGGCCTTGCCAGAGCTGCAAGCCACCGGAGTCGCACATCCTGCTCTGGTAGGAGGCCCGTATCGAGGTGAGTATGGTGATGGTGGTTGAACCTAGGCGTCTCGAAGAGAGAAGGGTAGAGAGGTCGACGGAGCAGGCCCGGATCTCGACTGAAGGAGAGGGACTCCGACGAGGAGGAGGTGTTGGGAGAGGGATAGGGAGGAGGAGCTGAGGAAATTTCGAGCCGCGATGGACCTGAAGGGAGGAGCTCCTCTGTCGCACCTCGAGCTCCGACGAGAGGGCCGAACGGAAGAGAGACATGGGTGAGAGGTGGAGGTCACAACTAACTAGTGTGGTTGCATAAGGGCCAAACCGAGGAGACCTCAAGCTCCGAGACCATATATGGGCTTCTCCAGATCTGGTTCTTCTTCAAGAGCAGTGCTCTGGCGAAGGCAAAGAAAATGAGGAGGAGGTGAGAGGCTTCATGGTGGAGGAAGGTAGCTCGAGGTAAGACTTTCCGGCAAGGCTGTTGGGAGGAGGAGGCTCGAGCTTTCTTCTGCTGCGGTAGAGGAGTGGCGACGAGGGAGGAGATGGAGGATAGGTCAATGAGAGGAGGGAAGGAGGCAATTCTTCTGCGAGTGCGTGGAGGAGGGACCTCCCTAGAGGCCTAGAGAGACGACGACAGCGAAAATGGCCAATGCAGGCCTTTGACGCAGGCTGCGTTGAAGTGACGCTTCACCTCCATGCCAAACGCTGACTTTTTGGTCTTTTGACCAATTACACAGGTTTAGGACTGGTCTGGTCCTCCAGCTTGCAATTAAGCCGACTCAATTCCGGTTAGGCCAAATTGAGCTGGTTCACCTAGGTTTTTTAGGTTTTTTCTCTATTTTTTTGATGTAATTTTTCATGTTCACTAGGGCCCGATATGTATATATTTTTTTTGTGAATTTAATATTATTGCTGATAAAAAAATCCTCCTCATAATTTTGTCTACAAAATTGTTCAAACTTTGAAAAATTTAAAAGAAAGAGAGGGTGATTGTGAGCCACCCAATATTTAAACGATCGAATACAAGATATGTATTTAAATTGTTAGTTAATTTTTATATTTTGTTGCATTAAATATTTAGAAGATGTTTTAAATTAATTTGTTTGATATTCTGATCACATTGTAGAAATATAAAAACACCCTCAAAATCTCATCTCATCTTTTCTCTACAATAACCTCTTAAAGTCTTCTTTTTCCTAAAGTTTTCGGAGGTGCGACCGGTCTCCGACGAAGCACTTCGGTCACCTATCCTTACCTATCTAGTCATTTTGCACGGTGGAGGGACGGGCCCAGCATAGTGGGGGCTCGATTTTGTCTCAAACGGAGGTGGTTTGGTAGGCTGCTCTGTCAGAATTTTTCAGAGCAGCGGTGGCTGAAATCGCACCTCCTTCTCCAATGGGAGGGATGTACTTAGGTGGCCTGGACGATGGTTGGTGCTTGAAGTCGTGAATCTGTCGAGGATGGGAGAGTCGAAGGTGAACTAGAGAGGGAGGACTGCTCCGTCGCACCTCAAGCTCTGGCGAGAAGACCGAACCGAACCGATGAGGGTTCGAGCTCCGGGACCAGATCTGGTTCTTCAATCTATCTGCCGCATGCATGCTCCGGTGTTGAGTTGGTGGTCGGCAATAGGCGATGATTTGGCTGGCCGTGGCCGTGGTGGAGCAGTTGCAATTGACGGTGCCCCTCGTCGATCTGATGCAATGACGTCCTGGTGGGCTTCGGCGGTGGCGAGATTGTTCCGATGGTGGTGGTGGAGGCTCGTTGGTGAGGAGGTTGGACTTCTCAGGTGCTAGCTTGGTCTTCGACGTTAGCGGGAATGCCAACGAGATGCTCACCGAGGGTCTGCGCAGTAAAAGGTGCTTAGCGTTCTCGCGACGCTTCAACTTCCTCGATTCAATTTTTCAATTGGATCTAGCCGATTATTTTGTTCGCTGATTGGAGCCGGTTATTTTTGGGTCTTTTCCAATTGGACTAGTTCTTTTAGGATTTCTGGTTTTCCTCCGTTTTTGATGAAATTTCAGTCTGCTCGAGCTTGCTTGTAATTTATTTCCTTCCATTTATAAGTGTATTGTTGATCAAAAAAATTCTAGACATATATAACGATATGGATCAAAGATGGATGAGAATGTCGGATAGAACAGATACAGCGTTTATAGAGGGGCTAACTAGTTTCATGAAATTTGTGAGGGAGAATGCTAGAGAAATTGGTCTGGACACATTTAGGTGCCCGTGTGTTTGATGCTGCAATGTTCATACCTACGAAATGAATGGCATTTGCAACCATGTACTTTCTTGAATTCTCCTACGCAACAAGAACTTTTGGCGTCGGGGAAGTAATAGACATCGAGGAGAGTAGCAATAAAGAGCGGTATACCGAGTCCTGTACGCAGTATTTCCACCTTTGAATCCTGATGTGAATTATTCGCAGCAGTTCGTAGATGATGTAGACCTAGCTTGAGATGTCCGTATCGAAAGAAACGATGTGGAGGATATGTTGGTCGTGGTTGATGAGAGAGGGATTATATGGGTAGGGAATATATGTCTAGTTTGTTTTATGATTTTTTTGATTGAGAGAGGGATTATTGCCCAACATTCGTGCGCTAACACTCTACAACAAAATGGGGTGACATAATGCAAAAATAGGCGTCTCTCCAACATTCTTCGCACTCTTCTTATAGAATCCTCAATCCCTCATCAGTTTTAGGATGAAGCTTTGTCCACAACCCTTTATTTAATTAATTAACTTCCTTCACATGTCTTAAATCTCGAGTTTTCTTACTTTCGTCTCCATAAGAAAACTCCTTCGTACTCATATCTCCACCCTTTCTGGTGTGTGTGCTTTGTTTTCCTTTCTCATGTCGAACGAAGTAAACTATCTACTGAATTACCTCGATGTGTCTTCTTTAGGTATAGTGCTACTCAAAAAGGGTTCGTATGTTTTGATCCAAATTCCAGTAAGATCCGATATTTCTATCAAAAGTCTTCCATCGATAACAACCCTTATGTGAACTTTCCTGAGTTTGAACATATCACTAGTCCAGTTCAATCGCCTATTCCTACTGTTCCTCCCTCTTTCGTCAAATTCGGACTAGGTGTGGTTTACACGAGACGTCATCCTTGAACGCGCATTGTTCACATATATGAGGGTCCCACCGTGGTTGTTTTCTACCACGACGTCTAAGGTCTGTAAACTCCGACGATCTCTCTATAGTTTGAAACAAGCTCCCAGGGTATGGTATGAGAAATTTCGGTCTGCCTTATACGACTTCTCTTTCTAGCCAAATAAGCATGATAATCTCATATTTCTTCGTCGTTCCTAAGAGGGGATCTTCATCCTTATGGTATATGTGGATGATATTGTCATTACCGGCACAGAAGCGCACTTAATCACCTAGTTAAAGCTTCATCTCCATAGTTTGTTTCATATGAAAGACGTTGGGCCTCTCACGTACTTTCTAGGCCTCGAGGTTCACACAGGTTCAACGGTATCTTTCTTAATCAGGCCAAGTATCCTAATGATCTATTGGACTCTTCGGGAATTAGAAGCAGTGCCCGAGTTGACACTCTAATGGAGATGAATATCAAGTTACACAAAGATAAAAAAAAAAGCCATAGGTGTACAAATAGGGGAACTTGAGTGCGTGGAAAAGATAAATTAATACTTAAGTGTAGTGAATTTTAAAATGTAAAATTTTAGGTGTATCAAACTGTCTTTTCTCCTATTTTTTTCTTTTCTTTGATACCCTATCTTCCTTTTTCGTAATTTTTGTTAGTGTCATTAAATTATATTATTAAATAATATAAAATGATAATTATACTCCCAACTTTTAAAATTTATAAATTTATGTATCAGTTATGCTCCATTGTTTTCGTTGTTTTCATTATTTATTTATTATTATTTTGTCAATTTGGTTTTAATTTGTGGGAAGAGCAAAGAAATAATGAAACGACCACCACTCTCATGCAGGCACCCATATTTGTGGAAGAATAAGAAATCATGAAGAAGAACAACTTTATGCAGCATCAACCCCAAAGAAGGAGATGCTGAGGATAGAAGATCGAGTATGTAGCAAAACTGGACCACTACTAGCGTTACCCTCTTACCCCCGACGAATGCTCTATCTGGCTGCCTCAATTTCCCAGCAAGCAGAGCCAGAGTGGAGAGAAACAATACGACATCTCTAAAATCCCAAAATAAATAAAAATTCTCATTTGTGAAGTCTCGTCGGAGAGAGAGAGAGAGGGAGGGAGGGAGGGAGGGAGGGAGAGAGAGAGAGAGAGAGAGCCTCACAGAAGTGTATCACCAGAGACAATTCACTGAAAATTTGAGGGCATAATCATCATAATATATTATTTTAACAGTACAACCTAACAAGGCTAACACAAATGAGAAAAAAAAGTTTGGTATTAAGAAAGAAAAAATATTTATGTAAGCAAGATAAGAATCCATTGTAATTAAGTGTAGAAAACTGTAATTTTCCCTGTTATAACACTTATCAAATTGCATATATACCTAATAAACCGCCTACTTTCGTTCAGGTGCTTGTCGAAATTTTTTAACAAATTAGTAGGAATGACAACGGATCAGATTTGGCCAAACACGCAACCACACCTGCTCACTTTGAACGTGGAGCCCGACTGGCTCAAAACCCGCCGGGTACGGATCTTTTTCCGAAACCCGCAAAATATAATATGTAAATTATTATTTTTTAATTATTTACATAAATTTGATATTACATTATATAATTACTTATATTTTTACTATATAATTTAAAACAAATATAATTTATAAAATTATATAAAAAAAGTTAAATGGTACGTGTGTGGAATCTGATTGTGTGTAGTTTAAGTCGTACCCATTCAAAACCCCGCTCAAAAACCTCGAATCTGAATTTTTTCGGGTTTCGCTTGTTTCGATCGGGGCGGGTGCTTCAGATACCGTCAAATTTGAATTCTTTTGCCATCTTTATAAATTACCCTTGTACATTGTACACTCACTATCTTTATATGTAAGTTGAATTCTTAAATTACATATATAAAATATAATGAATTCTAAACATAAATTTAAGGATCTTTAGAATAAATGATTTTCACATATTCATAAAAAAATCATGCTAAATAAATATTGAAGATCTTGAGAACACATGCAATTCACTATAAAATATAAATGTAGAGAATTGATTTCTCTCTCCCAACTTCTACCCTTGTTCTTGGTCTATATTTCTGTAAATGGAATTGAATATAGTGATTTGTATGGAAGGGGGAGAGAGGACCTAATTATAAAATAACTTTTCAAGTAACATTTCATTACTTCGTACCTTTTCATTAACTAATAGAGAATTAATCATAAAATTTAACATGTATTTAATGAGTCATAATTTAGAGATTAAATGAATTAATAAGATTAAATTTCAGTATCATCATTAACAATAAGAGGTCTGAAGATCCAGTCCCTCTAGTGTGGATCTGGCAAGAAAGTTACAGACGCTATAAGAGGTGCATTAAGGGTAATTATTACATTTAGTAAACGAGGGATCACAATGGAGGGGAGTATTTATGGTTGTTCGTCCAAATCCGTTATAATTGTAAGGCGCTAATGGTTGGACGATTTATAACAGTACGTAGCATATATCATAATATTCAAAATACATCTGAATGAATATGAATGGCCTGTAAAAGTATGAATATGTAATTTTTCCATCAAGAATGTTTGACTTCAACAGGATAGTTGAAAAGTTTTCATCTTATAAACACTAGTCAATCAATTCTATAGACTATACTAAACCAAAACAAACATGGAATTTGGGTTTACACAAACAAATAATGATTCTAAGATAAGAAGAGCACAAAATCACTAATTAGAAGAAACTATAGTTAACCAAAATGCATTACTTGAGATGCAAGCATGAGCAACTTGCCCAAAGTCTCAGGCGCGAACTTTCTGGCAAACAAGAAGCAAACGTTCGTTTTGCTTCCATTGTACTCACAATTAGTTCCGCTTCTCAACCTATCCAAGAACTCAACGGTCACATCGCCTATTCCGAAAGTCGTGGGATGAGGTCCTCCTCTCGACCAATCCACCCACGTCAACGTTCTTTTCGAACTCTTCTCTGGAAAATTGATGTGCACAAATGTAGGAATGTAATGCTCATCGACATAACACGCGGGCCTGCAAAATTTCTGAAAAATTGGAATGTAAATAGTATCGGAGACGACCCTAACCGCGAGGCTACGATCCATCTCAAACCATTGGGACCCTTTTCGCCATTGATCAAGCGTAACCTTTGGCGACATGTTATAATTGTATCGTCCACGCCCAACTGGCCCTTGCTGATCGTAGACTTCGACGAACGATTGGGTTGCGTTTATGAGGTAATTGTATACGGTAGTGAAATTGAAAATGGGAATGCACGATTCTGAAAGAAGCACGAATCTTTGATTTGAAATATCGAGTAAAGCATTGGCGAGCAGGCGACGTTCTGCTTCGAGCATGTTGAACTCTCCCCATTGCACTTGCTGAAGGAATCAAAACCATTGATAAATTAGTTAAATCTCCATACCCAACATAAGTCAAAGTCAAACTCTGGGATAATTCAAATGAATGGTAGCTGAAACTTCAAATTAGTTAAATCAGCAGTTACTTGTCAAACACGTCAATAATGAATGAAGAAAGGAATGTAGAAAAGTAAAGTGGGGGAATTTTCTTTACTGTTGCCAAGGTGGAATCAAAGCAATGCAATATAAATGGAGATTTATTTTGATTGTCTAATACACCCTTTTGTCTTCCTTGATTATTTGACCATGGGGCAGGTGTTAAAGTTTAAACCATTTAAAATGACAGATTAACAGGTTTGAGACTCTAAAATGTATTAAATGGGTCTAATAAACAACATCTTTCCTATGTAACACCCCCTAACATGCAAATCATATTACATTATGTGAAGTGACAGAGAGCTCGGGTAATAATAATAGTAATATATAGGATGGATGATGAGAATAAACAGACCTTACTGGGGATTGTCCGGCGATGAAAAACAGAAGTGGAGGGATAAGTTGCATTGAAGGATGGATTGGGATGCACATACACAGAAAATAGGGCATCATGTCCCTTAAAGAAGTTGTCCCAAAGAGGAGCAAATGTGACTTTTCCCTTGGTCAGGAAAAGAAAGGCCACCTTAGGGGTTCGTGCAAATGGGTAGTCGCGAACAAGCGGATCCATGGAAGCTCTCCACAGCAACTCCTGCTCCTCCATGTCGTGCTCCACGCTCGGCGCCTTCAAGTACTCTCCCAACCCCATCCTAACATGTTTCCGCGGACCATCAGAGGACACATTTTTCGTAGCATTCACTCCGCCTGAGTGAAGGGTCTCGCCGGGACTCAACAGAGGTTTAATGGTGATGGCCGAGAGATGGCGCAGGCCGAAGTTGAAGGAGAAATCTTTGAGGATGAAACCGAGGCTCATCCCGATGGCTATGCCCGAACAGAAGAGGATGAAGCCTAACACAAGGATGTGGAGATGCATATGCTTCTGATCAATCTTCATCTTCTCCCACCACTCCTTAATTCAATTTCAACCGAATCGATCGATAATATTGACCGATAATTGACACAACTATGTATAAAGATTGAAGAAGGCAGCTGGCTTGCTAGACTTTGTTCTTACATATGAGCTTCGAAAGTATCTCAAAAACTATTTATTAGCATATATTAAGGTTACATCAACAAGAAATGTCCTTTTCGGGAATTATGCGATTTATATTTTAAAATAAGTTTGGAATGTCCAAGGCCGGCTCTATAGCTTAGCCAAATAATCTTGTCTTTTAGGCCCACCAGACAACAAGGCCTACAAATACTTTATTTTGTTAACTAGTATAGCCATATACAAATAACTTGATGGCCCAATCAATTTTAACTTCCATAACTTTAATAGTCTTAATGGCCCATCAGTTTTAACTTTAATGATTTTAACATAGGGGTCACACTAAAATACAAACATGCAGTTGGCATACAAACATCCAAACGGATCTTACACCACACGTTTTCGTGATGAACGCACCAGTTCAGTAGCATAAGAGGTGGCAAGTCAAAATAAATAATGTGTCAAGTGGATGTTTACAGTATCATTTCAGTAGGTCCGAAGGGCAGTATTGTATTTTCTATTTCTTGATTGATCCAGAGAGATAATTACCACGTTATTTTCGCGAATTTCAAAATTTAAAAAATCAATTAGAGCGTAATTGTAGATTAAATTGTCATGGTAGATTAACTTCATTAATAAGTCATTTTGTCGGTTGTTATCAGTGTGAATGTAAAGTGTCATCTGCAACCAACCATAGTCATCTGTCATGCCAAGCAGGAATTGGTGATGTAAAGTGTCATCTGAAACCATCCCTATACCATGTGTGCCATGACAAGTAGTATCTACAGATGAACTGCATTGATGTTTTCATTCTGTAATTGTCATGTGTCATTATGTACATGTCATATTACTCACACCATGTAATTAACTTCAAATTACATAGTTTATGTGCTTCAATATATTGGTGTGGCCTCGCAACTTGGCGTGGGTGTGGAACCTTGTGGTTTAATGATACTTTTATTCAAGTATTACACATACTAGACCAATGAAAGATCAATAGCTGGGAGTGAGACAGTTGAAACATCAGGTATTAATTGTTTTGCAGATGGAACTATGGTTTATGATGAAAATTTTACTATATAGTGACACATTTTACCTTGATGACACATCAATATTTGTATGGCGATGACGATCTTTTATGATGAAAATTTTATTTCAAAATAACAGATTGAATACCGATGAAACATCAATAATATTTTGGTGATTAAACGTCAATTACTAATTTGTTTACAGATCAAAGATCAATAGTTTGAATGGAACATATACATGTATGTTGACACGCAAAATTCTTTTGAATAAAACCCTAAACAAATATAAAACATCAAGTGATGAACACAATTTAGTAATGAAGGATAGTAATCTTGAACAATTGGATTTAAACTTTAGGTACGTTGCCAAAATTATAATTATGGAATAGTTACCATTACAACAAGATTCAAATCTTAAACAAATAACATGACGACCTATTTTCTCTAATTGTCACCCATGTACCCATGATCACTGACCCTCGTCTACCTGTATCAGTACATGATACCGACAATATCTCCCAATATTGTTAACAGTGATTGATACCGACAGAGAGCTCATAAAATTCCATCCACATTTAACACTGATGGGACATTTCGGAAGGTAATCACAATTTTAATTGATAATCCATCCCGTGGTGAAATCAGAGTGATCGCATGTCTCGATGACTTCTGAGTACCTAGTCTGGTCATGAAACCGCAGTACTTACCATAGGTTCAGTAGTAATCAATACAACCATCTAACGTTGCAAAAGACATTCCAATGGACGGTTTGAAACTTGTTGAGCAGTGTGGCACATATCCACCATTGGCGTCGATTGACCATCTGTTTGTTTCATCTGTTATTTGACCATTGGCTATTACGAAATGTGTCATCAAACACTAAATATTAAAACTATATAGACAAAATAGATGTAGCTGTTAGATACGGGGTTAGTCCATAAACGCAAATCGAGCAATTAATACATTTATTCAAGCATGCATGCAATAATTAAATAAATTGAAAAAGACGAACACAGTGAATAATACTTTATTATTATTGAATATCACCATCACAATACAATAAAATTTACTTGACCTGTGAATCGGTATTGGACATATGAAGAAGGAAGAAACGATTATCGACGAGGCACGGTAATCCGCTTTCCTTTAGACGAATTTTGCCCCCGTATGGACAAATTGCTCCCAGGATACAACGTCGATCGTAGGCAAACTCTGAACCGTGATGTAGAGAGAATCAGGCAAGAAGAACTAGAGAGAGAGGTGGTCGGGTAGGGTATTTTTCGATGTGTCTCTATTTCTCTACAAAAGCTATCTATTTATAGGTTTAGAGAAAAGTTGAAACCTAAAGAGAAAGGGAAAGAAATAATTACAAATTTCTTTCTTGGGGAGAAAGACAATATTTCGGAATATTCTCTTAATTTCCAATTAAGAGATTTTTCCTTTTAATGGCATAATGTGACCACACTTATTTCCAAATAATTATTTTGGAAATATTTTACATTTAGAAAATATCACGAAAATATTTTATTCATGAATAAAAATATTCTTAAAATATTTAATTCTTCAATATAAATATTCCGAAAATATTTATTTATTTCCACATTGCAAGTTGCAGAATATTATTTCCGATTTCAGGAAAAAATATTTATTCCCAAATTTACTGACTTTGAAAATATTTATTTCCGAAATATATTGGAAAATATTATTCTCAATTTACAAATTAAAAATATTGATGGAAATTCGTTTTTGTGCCTTAATGAAAATGTGACGGACTTTCGGCCCCCAAATTTTCAGCACAACTCATTTCAAGTGGTTATCTTTGAGGTTCAATTTCTTATTCACCTCTTGTCCGTTTAGAGCTCGTGATATACCGTTGGAAATCTCTCATATCCTAGATTATGTGAACGTGTTTCACATCATTCTAGGCCGAGTCAAAGCGTTCCAAAATCACGACTCAAGTTGACCCATTCACTTGTTAACACATATGTCAAATTTTGCCATTTTTATCAATTTTGTCCAATAGTAGCTTCACATTACATCTCGTTAATATAATGATTCAATGTACTTCGATTGTTTTATGGACAAAGTTTATCATATCCCTGATACATTGTACTTTTATTTATTCAATTAATAAAATTATTGAAATTATTTTTCGTATAAGTAAGAGCCTCATTTGTCAGCTCGCTTTAAGCCTACAGAAGAATTGGGCCGACCTTGGGAATGTCGCGTATTGTTAAATCTGAGAAGAAGGTCGCCAACGCAAGATACGTAGCCTCGGAGGGGCCGAACAAAACAGGGGCGGCTGACAGGTGGTGGGTTTTGATTGGCTACAGCCGACATATTCCATTTCTACCCAACCATGTTGAGGAAATAACAAATAAATCGACTATCTCGAGGACAGTAACGTTTATGATCTTTCTGGAGTTGGCTTAGGTTTTATTAAGTTACGCTCATTGTTTTCCAGTTATTTTTTGCTTATGTTTTTGTAATTGGCAACTGTTGATTGTAATTCTAGCATGAGTTATCAACAGTTGTATATACATTGGATTCATATGTTTTTGCCGCCTCATGATACACATGTTTGATAGTTGACCTTTCTCTCCTCCACTTGTTTAAATATTGAACTACTCATTATTTTGATGTTTCCAAATATGAAAAAGTCATTTGGTTAATTCTTAATTTCTTTTGGGCTCATTCGCACACTTCATTGTCTCTACATTTGACTTTCAAGTCTTCACATTTTCAATATAGGAAAAATTGGGAGGAGGTTGGAGAATCATACTGGCGGTGTTGTTAATTTTAGCCTGGCCGGAGACGGATATTGACACATTGGAAATATTTTTTAACCCAAAACGGCCCTTGACGTGATTGACGAAATTCTAAACCTAAATTCGTTAGGGACTTGTTCACCAAATGCATAGACCCCACGTGCGGCCCGTTTGTTCACCAAATGCATGTCCATTCATCTCCGCTAAGATCCAGCACCTTCAACGTCGGACCACCAAGGTGGCGACATATTAACGCCGACCTGACAACACCGACCCGTTAATACCGCTCCACCAAGACCTTGACGAAGTCCCTCCAATGCTGGCATATGAATCCCACTTAGTCTGCAAGCCTCCTAGAGAGCTCGCCAGCCTCTCCAAACACTGGCCCGTCAACTTACCAAAACTTGTGCGCCTATAAGAAGCCCACATGGCCATTCATCAAAAATTGGCAACCAAGGCTCGTCACCTTATGCCTACCGATCATCATGGTGTTTCCAAAAATCAAGACGCCGCACACCGAGATAGAAAGAAGACAATATCTTTTTTCAAATTCTCGTCCAAATCATGTAGAGAATCTCTCCCAAATCAAAGAGGATTCTCTCCCCCTAATTTTTCGCAATGACGAGAGTGTCCTCGTGTTGCTCGTCGAACGGTGACTCGACGTCGCCTACCCACAATGACTCGTTTAGAGGCGCCCAAATCCCGATGATGTAGGGCCAATCGACCTCCTTTTGAGTCCGTTAAACCTCACATTTATCACACTTATTTCCCTCGTATCGGCTATAGAGAGCCATTTTTATTCAGATTTACATCTTATTTTTTTATAGCAGGTTTTAAAGGTGAAATCGAGATTTTTGAAGCTTAGGAGCGTGTAGCTTGAGGAAAAAGGCAGCGGGAGATTCGAATTTTTGTCGTTGTCACGATCGTGATGGACATTAGAAAACCACGATGAGGAGCACGGGCATGATACGATCCTGGCATAGAGAGAGTCACGATCGTGACAGTTGTAGTCACGATCGTGACAAACGGACAACAACGAGGATTTGGATCGTGACACCACCGCGACATCGAGCATTTATGGAGAGAGAGCGGTCGAGATGCATGACCTAGGCCAAACCCAAGAGTGTGTCACTATGGTGTCAAGATCTTGACAACCATAGTGACACCCTATTTTGTCTTATCTATAAAAAGGGCTTTTGACCTAGCTTTTTGGAGGACTGCACTTTTCATCTTTACCCATCTTTTTGACCACCAAGCCTCCTTATCTTCTCCAAATTTCCTGCACCTATCTCCTCCATTAAAATCTATTGCAAAACTGATAGAAATAAAAGAGAGATTTATTATTGGTGTGTGTGTTGTGAATTACAAGAGACCTCTATTTATAGTTACAATAGAAATAGAATAGGAAACCCTAATATATGTGAGAAAGGAAACATAAATATAGGAAACTAAAGATAGGAAACCTAATATAATCTAACAGCCCCCCCCCCCCCCCCCCCCCCCCCCCCCCTCAAACTCAATGCGGTGAAACAAGAATTGAGTTTGAAGCTTGATAATATTGAGTTGTGGAGGATGCGCGCGAGGTGATGCGGCGAGGATTGAGGATGGAGGATGTGCGCCGATGTTTGATGTCTGATGCCTGATGCTTGATGATGTTTGATGCATGTTGGATGATGGCGAGATGACAACGGCTGATGGCATATAGATGATGCCTGATGCCTGATGCCCGATGATGTCTGTTGGCTGATGGCGAGATGACAACGGCTGATGGCATATAGATGATGCCTAATGCCTGATGCCTGCTGGCTGATGGCGAGATGACAACGGCTAACGGCATATAGATGATGCCTGATGCCTGATGCCCAATGATGCCTGATGCATGCTGGCTGGTGGCGAGATAGCAAGATCAATTGGTGTGGATTGATTCGAGTAAGAGGGTAGAGAAAGAGTATGGATTGAGAGATTGTGATTGATTGAGTTATAGGATCGAAGTTGGTGGTATCAAGATCAATTGATGACGAAAAACGAGATTGTGTGAGGATTGTTTACGGAAGCGAGAGGTTAGAGATTGAGATTGAGATTGAATTGCCTCGCCCACCCGTCAGAATCATGAATCATTGACGAGTGGGCAAAGCGATAAATTCATAAAGATTTGACCAAGGATCGAGCATTTATGGAGAGAGAGCGGTCGAGATGCATGACCTAGGCCAAACCCAAGAGTGTGTCACTATGGTGTCAAGATCTTGACAACCATAGTGACACCCTATTTTGTCTTATCTATAAAAAGGGCTTTTGACCTAGCTTTTTGGAGGACTGCACTTTTCATCTTTACCCATCTTTTTGACCACCAAGCCTCCTTATCTTCTCCAAATTTCCCGCACCTATCTCCTCCATTAAAATCTATTGCAAAACTTCATTAGGCTAGGAGGAGGATAGATTTCACCACCGCGCCAAGGGAGGACCTCAAGAAAGACTTGAAGCTTGAAGGAGGAGCAAGATTGAGAAGTTTATGAGCTCCTAATCCCTCTTTAGGCTCTTGGGTTTGCTAATTTTCTTATCACCTCTTGAATCTTGTAAATCCATGATAGTTTTTTTGTTTTTGACCCTTAGTTGTGGGGTAAATACCCATAACCATGGATGTTAATGTAGAGACTCTGTTTTTAATATTTTTGTGCATTTTTCTTATGAGTTGTGCTTGGCTTTTGTGGGTTGATTATTGTGTATTAATGTTATCTTGAGTAATTAACTTGATAAATATTGGTTTAAGTAAATCACTACGAGAGTTGGGTTTGCTTAGGGATAGATAATCTCCTAGGAATCCCGTGTTAGGAGATAATCCTTGCACCGGGTTCCTAGCCTAATCATTGTCGGTTATGATGTCTTCTCGAACCGTTGACGATGTCGAGGGATAAGTCAACGGGAAACGATTGAGTTATTTTCAACGTCGAGAGACGAACTTAACGGTTTAAGACTTAGGGTAACAAAATCGCACAATTTGTAGGATTATAATTCATTATTGCAAAATTGAATCCAAGCTAACACTTGTGGTTCCGACCTTTTTTGAATCTTCCCTCTGTTTTAAATACTTGTTGTTAATTTAGTTGTATTTTATCTTAATTAGCTTGTTAGTCCAAAAACCTCCCAAAAAATAATATTTACTTTTTTGCATTGCTAAATCTAAACGAGAACCCGAATTGAGCAAGTGAGAAAACCCATTTTGGTCCCTATGGAGTTGACCCGGAACTAAAAAGCCGAAAAACTTATAAATTTTACTTGATGACATCGACCGTGTTCTGGTGCGCGAGGCCTTGAGAGGCACGTTGCTTTGTGCTTCGTGCGTTGCTCTCTCGGGGCTACCATCACGCGCTACTTCTTAGTACAGTGAGACGCCGAAGAGATCGAGGACTTCATATGTCATACATAGAGCTATCTCGACTCTCAATGCTTTGTCGACGAAAAATTCAAAATAAGTACCGTCACGTTCTAGTTAGACAAGACGGCCGCGGTATGGTGGAGAAGAAAGCACACTGAGATCAACCAAGGAACGTGCAATATTGATTGTTGGGATGCCCTAAAAGCCACCCTAAAGGATCAATTCTATCTGAAAGATGTCGTCAGGGACTCATGAATGTGCATGCAAGAAATAAAACACGATGTAGCTCTCTACGACTACATACGTGAGTTCTCATCTCTCATGCTGTAGGTATCAGATATTAGGGAGACCGACCTCCTCTTCAACTTCATGGAAAACCTACAGGCCTAGACGCTACGTGTGCTCGAGGTTCAATTTATCAAAAACTTCCCTCACCTTGGTCTAAACACGCGTCGGCCACCCTCGATCTCTGATCAAGGCAATGCAAAAGAAACTGGGGAACAAGAACCCTCTGAGAAACCCCCGAGTTTCACAATGCTCGAACACTTGAGGTGGCCCCGATTTCACTAATCGGTACTGTTTACCACATCAACCATTGCTCGACGGCTTTGTGAAGGAAGAGAAAAGAAAATATCATAATTTGGGCATGTTTTCGAGGCCCAAATTAAATTTATAACCGGTTCCATTACACCATAAAAAAACTATCACAATTTTCTGTTAACCGAAAGTCAATTTCTCACCATCTTCATATCTATTTCGATTCCAAATTTTGGTAGTCGAACCTTACCAGTTTGATTTCTGATCAGGTGGCCAATTATGATTAACCAGTTATGAGCAGCCTTACATGTAGTGGCGCGTGTCTGGGAGAAAGAGAAACACAATTCTTTGCGAGCGGGCCAATCAAGGATCTTCACTAGCCGCTGAACTAGACCTCATTTACGAAGCCCAAAGAACACCAATTTAAAGTCAAAAGGAAATCTGATAACAAACTATTGATTGTCTTCTTATCCCAAGTACAATACTCTAAAAAGTATGCTCAAATTAATCTTCAAATTAGAAACTCATCCCAAGTACAATACAGGAAAAATTAGCTCAAATAAATTTTTAAATTTATAAACTCATCTAACACAGTTGAATATAAAAGATGGAGCGATGGGTGTATGAGGTGTTTTGCGGGCGGGCAGATTAACCATGAGCAGTAACGTATAAATCTTCGGTCTGCCCATTCGTATAAAATATAGAACCCGCGACCCAACCTGTAAACCGAGGGATAAGACCCAATGGGATATGTACCATGCGGGCGAGCCGGATTCCGAGTAGTTTATGAACACGGTGCCCCCTGGCTCAATTATAAACATGATTTCTCAGGAAACATAAAAGCAATACAACTTGATTCATAAACATAAAGAGCATAAAGAAATAATCATGCTCCACAACCTTAAGTGGGAGAATCACACAATCAATGGGCTACACTTGTACCGAGTTGTTTTGATATTTCTCTCATTAACCCTTCTTACTTTTGCAATAGTTGTGTATATGGAGAGTACAAATAGATTAATTATGTTTCTTAAGAGAAAAAAAATTACTAAGCAGGTGCAATGGAGACTCTATCAACCTGAATAATGTACTCAAGAGTTGCAGAAGGAGGAACAATAAGACCATCACCGAGGTCGGCTCCGTCTTGTCCGAAGCCCAAATTTGGAGGAACAATGACCCTCCTCTTGCCGCCGGCCCTCATTGACCTCAGCACATACTCTATCCCTTCACACAAACCCTTGCTGTAGGGCCTTGAGCCCACTACCATGGCCATGGCCTTCTTCTCTCCTCCGAATGTATCTACAAACACCTTCCCTTCCGCTTCGCCTTTCAGATCAATCACCACCAAGTCCCCTTTCTGTGGAGCCGCCCCGCCCCCTACTCGCAGCTCATAGTACCTGCAACGTTCCATCCTCTTTATATTATAAGGAATATCCCCCAACAAATTAACACTGCATATATACATAGCTAAATCACAAAATTACCTAATGCCATTGGGCAGCACCACTGCTTCCCCATTCTCCACGTCCCTGTGCATTATATCATTCATTTCAAGATTAGCATTGCGACTCACATGTCCTAATGGGCAGGTTTACATGATGATATTATTAATGCTTTTTTGTATCCAAAATATCATTCTCAATAATACTATGCATACGCATTCAAGTTAATGCTTAGGCACCGAGGATTGGGATGTATACTCTCACGTCATGAACATGCATAAGAAATAAGTAGGAGATTACTCAGCTGAAAATGATTATTGTGATTGAAGTTAAAAATTCGTATTCAAAAGAAACTGTTAGGGATGGGCATTTTAATTTAGACCCAAAACCAGAGACCGAACCAGAACTAAAGTATCAAGAATCATGGGTAACGATTCCGGCACTGGTTCTTAAATTAAGAGAAACATTTGCCTCCGGTTCTTATAATTCAGAACCATTGGATAACCGGCAAGAAATAGAAACAGTTCTTGATAAAATTTTTTTAGTATTTTATTTTGCACTTTATGATTTGATTGTGTTGTAATAATTAAGTTTTATCGTTTGATTTTCAAATCGAAAGTTGAAATCAAAATCGTCTGGTTCGTACTATAAATTGACTAATCAACAAAAATTGAGATTCAAACAATTTCAACGAGTAGAACCAGTGAACCAAACCAAAAAACGGGGTCCAAAACCGAACTGACCATTATACAATGGTTTCGGATCCAATTCCTAGAAATTAGAAACCGTTCAGTTCGATTTTGAAACCATACCCACCCTTTTCAGCTGTTTAGTTGAAAAAAAGGTAAACTCTTTTAGCATCAATATGTCTTTAAATGTCGCTCATTTATCTTATCAATCAAATAACTTAAAATTGTTCTTATTTTGCACCATAATAAATAGTTTTCACTTGAATAACCCTAAAAAAATAAAGTAACCAACAAAATTGATATTTTAATTTGTAAGTCAAATAATTTGACAGGTGCAGAATGAATAGGAAAACAAAAGAAGGTTACCTTGTATTAGCTTGCTGCTGGGAGACTTCAAGGCGGGTCTTGATCTGTTCAGAGATGACACCAAAAGCAAGAAAGGCAGCCCAGCCAAGGCCGGCGCCGAGACCGAACCTGCGGGTGATGGAGGAAGCTATCCAGTCCGTGGAGTCTGCTTTGGTGGCCTTACTGACCGGCACGGGCGTTGCAGACTGCTCTGAACTTGTGCTCACCTCCGAGGGTTGTGGCTGTTGAGGCGGAGGAGTCTGGGAAGACGAAGACAAGTAGTGTTGAGGCCTTGGAGGGTGTTGCTGACTCAGAAACGGGATTGTTGGTGTTGGTGTTGATGTTCTCAGGAAGCTTGCCATTTTCCTCTATCGATGCTGTGCTTGACGCTTGTGGTGTGATATTAGGATAGATGTGCGCAATGCAACTTCATTCAGATTCATACTTAAAAATATAGGTCCCACCATATCCTTACCTATTTGTAGATATGTGGTACGATTTAAATGGTGCCGCTCTCCCTTTCTATGCCTAGCCCTTTGATGCGGCCTCTTTTCCTACACAAAAACCTTTAAGCATTTCCTCCGATTTTTAGTAAAACCTAAACCGGTTAGACTCTTAATCACATTAAGCTTAAGGATAACTAGATTGTAGCTCCGCGAGATGCGCGGTGTTATTTATAAAATATTATTGAATAATTAAAATTGTTTAATATGCTCAAATTTATTTTTAAAAGTGAACTATTATAAATTAAAATAAATAAATAATATCAATAATACTCCAATAACAACATAACGAACAATTCAAATAAATAATTGAATAAGCCTCGCGGATTCCAAAATATCGAGAAATAAAAAGTTAGTAGATGATAAACAAATATTTGTATAAAAGTAATTTATGTACATGTCAGCGACATATCACATTTAATAGTTTTTTATTTCCTTGAACTCAATTGATTGTCTCTTAACTGCTATTTCTTTCCTTAATAACATGAAAAAAATCAGTTTTAAAACACAAATTACATCAGGATTCAAAAAATTTACTATCTTATATTGTACATTACCAAATAATTCACTTTCTTGCCATCACTGCCAATCTCTGTTTTGTTGCTAAATCTGTCTGAAGTAGTCAACTCCATCAATATTTCTTCTTCAATCCATCATTCGTTCCCTAAAAATCAACACGGCGGATCAAAATATTGCATAACCAAATGTATCAAAAAAATTCATTAAAATCTAATGAATGAGACAGAGATCGATTTTTTTGGTTAATGGATCATATCTTATATAGAGACACGTGATTAAAATGTATTCAAATTAGTTTAGAAAACGAATTGTAATCCAACATAGTTCTAATTAATATTAAATTTGTTTGTTATTGATTTTTAATTGACTTTGAAAGGTATCAGTATATTACGAATAAATCATTGAATTAAAAAAATCAGAATTTTTAATTGAGTTTTAATTGTATTGGTATACTACAATAAACTTAATTAAGTTTAAAATGTATTAGGATACTACAATATATTAGTGTTTTAATTTTTAATTGAGTCTGAAATGTATTAGTAAACTACGATAAGTTATACCTCTCCCACGACTAATGTGTTCTCGTATTTTTGAATGATGTTCGGCATAATATACGCACACATTACCGTATCCTGATAAATAGAAATATACAAATATTTAATAAATATAAAAATAACATGAGTAAAATAAAGAATTAAATATCAAACCTCCTTCCGGCGAGATGCTGGCTTTGGTGTTAACTGGAGTGAGACAAGGATTGCAAGCTAACATGTTAGCACGAGCAAGGATCTCGCGCGCAAAATTTTCTTGTGATAGATAGAGAGCTGAACGAGTATGTGTGACAGAAATGTCGAGAAAATAATGTAGAGGACCGAGATTAGTAATCGAAAATTCAATGCTGAGAAAAGACATAATGAAATTAAGAAGAAGGGAGGATGACGTAATGAGGAGAATATCATCAACATAGAGATGAAGAAAGGCAGTGTGAGGGTCACGACGATAGATGAACAATGATGTATCAGCCTTACTACTGACAAAACCAATGGAATATAAGTAGGAGGCAAAACGTT
Organism: Geranium rotundifolium; assembly: GCA_963920655.1. NCBI lineage: Eukaryota > Viridiplantae > Streptophyta > Magnoliopsida > Geraniales > Geraniaceae > Geranium > Geranium rotundifolium. The sequence continues at coordinate 17,078,602 of OY987321.1, forward strand.
GATACCAAACTCGGGGTGCTTGTTTAAGACCATAAATAGCCTTCTTGAGTCGACATACATGATTAGGAAGGAGTGGATCAGAAAAACCAGGAGTTTGTTTCATATAAACAGTTTCATTAAGATGACCTTGAAGAAAGACATTTTTGACATCAAGTTGGTGGATAGGTCATGAGTGCAAAAGGGAAAGGCTCGGACCGGTTCGTACAGTAGCTGGTTTGACTACTGGACTGAAAGTATTACCGTAATCAACACCATATTGTTGAGTAAATCCTTGAGCAACAAAACGAGCTTTGTAACGCTCCAGGGAACCATCATAGCGAATTTTTTGACGAAATATCGACTTAGAACCAACAAGGTTGATATTGGGTGGACGAGAAACTAAATCTTAAGTGTCATTTTCTCGAAGAGCCGAGAACTCGACTCCCATAGTGTTGAGTTTCTAAAATATAATTGTATTATTAGTGAATGACTTTACTTAAGAATTACAATAGGTGGTTCCTTTATATAAGGAACAATAGGAAATAAACAAACTAGAAAACATAATACGAATAGAAAACACTAATTTAATTAACTATTCTAACACTTCCCCTTACGTGCAAACCGTGTAACACAAGTCTTACACGTGAAGCAAGAATAATAGGAAGGCAAAACATCTACGTCGAACATCGACGGTGCAAAACATCTTCAATCATACCGATTATACGGACATGAGAACAAGTGATTTTTGAAAAGAATCACTAAAAATTTTCAAGCAACTACGTCATATAATGACGGTGCAGAAACTTGTCGCATAGTAACGGTGCAAGGTGATTTTAAGATTAATCACCAAACTTTTCAAGCAACTACGTCATATAGTGACGGTGCGGCAACTACGTCGCATAACGACGGTGCAAAAGTGATTTTTAAGAATAATCACTAAACTTCATAAGCAACTACGTCGGTGCGAAACAATTTCAAACAACTACGACGGTGCAAACTCAGCAAAATCAGCGGAGCAGAAAACTTGGCAAACGAGCATCGAAAGCGTGTGAAACTCACGCACAGTTGACGGGAACCAGAGGACAATCAAAACGATTGGACTTGAGTTACAAAAGCTTTTCTTGCCGGCGGTGAGGACATAAAACTTCTCGAACTGCTTGGAAGAAACTTGTCAGGGGCCTATGAGCATAACCAGAGTGGAGGTGACTAAAAACGATCGCCAGGGAAAGCTTGAACAAGAAACAGATCTGGAAAATTCCTGATGAACAATGCACGTGAATAGTAATTCCGTGAACAGTGACACGTGAATAGTGCGCGATGAACAATATTTCGGGAAAAAAATCGCCCTTGCACTGCCTTGTTTTTGCCTTGCCCACTCGCTAATTATGGTTTAGTGAGTGGGCAAAACCACACGGCTCGGACCTAACCTAACTAGGCTCTGATATCATGTTGAATTTCTAAAATATAATTGTATTATTGATGAATGACTTAACTTAAGAATTACAATAGGTGGTTCCTTTATATAAGGAACAATAGGAAATAAACAAATTAGGAAACATAATAAGATTAGGAAACATTAATTTAATTAACTATTCTAACACATAACATTCTTCCGATTGGGGTCACTAAGAGCCTGAACATGAGAACGAGGAATAGGTGTAGGGTGGAGAAAGAGACACGAAGATCAAGGATGCAACGAGGTTTAAATATACGAGACTGCCCTCGAGTAGTCATGGGATGAGAAGGTTATGGTGGAAGTGATATAGGGGGAAATGGGGCAGGAGATGGTATCATTGAGGGACTCGATATAGAAGAAGAGCCAGAAGGAGAATGAAAATGAGTGGCACAAATGGAAGGAGAAAGATAATCATCAGATGCAGACAGATGGTCATATGATGGGAGAGGATGGGATGAATGATGAGAGGTTTAGGGAAAAATTGATTCATCAAATATGACATGACGGGAGATGATGACTCGACCGGTGGATAAGTCGAGGAATCTGTAACCACGATGATTCGGAGGATAATTGAGAAATAAACATGCAATAGAACGAGAGGCTAATTTATGAGGGGCAATGGACAAGAGATTTAGATACCATAAATAACCACAAACTCAAAGATGAGAGTGTTGGAAACACATTAGAGAAAAGCTCAAACGGAGTTTGAAAAGAAAAAGTTTTCGTGGGTAGAAGGTTAAGTAGGCGTGCTGCGATATTTAAAGGCTCTACCCAAAGAGAAGAGGGCAGACGAGCTTAGAAAAGAAGAGACCGTACATTGTTATTGGTAGTACGAATCATGCGCTCGACTTTGTTATTTTGTTGAGATGTATGTGAACAAAAGAATCGAAATATAATAACATGAGACTGAAACAAGAACGAAAGGGCTCGTTATCGAATTGTGGACCATTATCACATTAGAGTAATTTAACAGGGAGATTAAATTGAGTTTGAACATAAGTATGAAACCTAAAAAATATGTTAAAAACCTCAGACTTTGCATGAAGAGGAAAAACCAATAAAAATGGGGGAAATCATCCAAGAATAGCAAGTAATAACGATAACCACTAGAACTAAGTATAGGAGATGTCCAAAAATTAGAGTGAATTATTTCAAACAAGCATGTAGTATTAGAGGAGGAAGAAGTAAATGGGAGACACATATATTTTTCCAATTGACTTGCATGACAGAGGGAGTCGGATGTTACCTGATAACATATAATAAAACTCCTAGATCAAAGAAATTTAATAATGTGATCACCAAGGTGACCAAGTAATAGAAATATATGTAACAGAAAGAATTAAAGAAGTAGGAGGATGTTGGGTGGGAATAGAGATATGATATAGGTCTCCTGTACTATCACAACAAAGAGTAGGGGTCCCGGACTGTGAATCCTTCACAACAAACCCATACGGATCAAACTCAACATAACATGAATTATCACAAGTGAATTTTTAGACAGACACGAGATTTTTTATAATATGGGGGACTAACCAAAACATCACGTAATGAAAGAGAATTTTGAAATGTTGGAATTTGAGACTGGCCAATAAAAGAGACAGTCATTTCCAACAATAATTGAACTAAAATTTAAATAGGAGAATGAGAAATGTATACCTGGAGTGAAGGTTGTGTGGGAAGTCGCGCCAGTTTCCATGTATCATCGTCCGTCATGTGATTGCTGAGGAGTCATGGTTATGAGGACTGGAGAGGTGCCCTTATGATGATGGCATGTGGGTTGATATGTTGACACATTGTAACCTGAAGGATGATATGCTGAGACATTGTAACTATATGATTGAGTTGGTGTTTTTGTTGTTGCCATCCTTGAATAGATTATTGAAAAATATGTTGCATAAGTTGACCCAAGTGAATTAGATGGTGTATTGGAGTGCACAAAATAAATAGCACATTAATAGGTTGCACATAGACGAATGAGTCGTTAAATTGGTTGTCTAACCTCAGATGAATGAGGTAGACAACTATTGGAGGCTTTTTAGTGAGATAATATTACCAACGGGATCCACTTTAGGGTATAGGTCATATGATAAGGGTGGCTTTGGTATAAAAAAAATACGATAATAATATTTGTATAAAAATATACAAAGGAGTAGATGACGGAAATATTTTAATAAAGAAAAAGAAAATAAGGCAAAGATAGATGAGCAAATATTAGGATTAATCTAGCTCATGTGAATTTAAATTAAAATAATTGTTGGGGTTTGAGGATCTTATTCATGCGCAGCGGAAGTAAATAACAAAAATTTAACCCCGAACTCTAATAAGGATCTACTACATGTTTAAGTTTAATTGATGAAAATGTTAGATCTTCAGTTTACCTATTGTAGTTCCGCCTTTACCCAACCTTTGAGGGTGCACAGGTTTTTCATGAATCGATCGAAAACGTCTTCTTTGAGATGCGCTCTCTACCGGTATCCACACGAGCAAGTCTTAATCAAAGCTTGACAAAGAATAATCTACTACAATTATTCTTCTCAACTCATATATAATTAGACAATAATCAGATTTGGAGTTTTGAGTCTTCCACTCTTTCACAATGTCCCTCAATGCAGGTGTGGCTCTTTCAATTGAACCCACGGCTCAAGGCTAACCGCAGTACAAACAACAATTTTCGAACCGAGACATCGACTCTAAGAGTCCGACATCTCGACCCTACTTAGATTTGTTCTCAACCACTCCTTTCAGAGCTGGCCTCGAACCCAAAGTATAAACATCAAGTTTTCAATTCAATGTTCATAGGATACTCACAAAGTAGAATCAATTCAGCATGAGTTCAATTAGCCAAATGATTATAAACTCGGGATAACGTTAATTTACAAGGTCTAGCACCCATGATCTAGGGTTTTTAGCCCTAAATCATGGTGCTCAAGCATAAAATCAACAAGGAATCACAAGATTCAAGAAGGGGAAAGGCAATAAAAAACCCAACACCCACAAAGGATGTGGGAGATTACAAACTCTCCAAACTCGGTCTCCCTCGAAGCTTTATGCCTCCTTTGCTTCGTCCCGTGATGGTGGTGATGGAGCCCCTCCCTTGGAGAGCCAAAATTGGCCTCCAAGAGAGGGTTGCGGGCACTGGGATCTCTCCTGGCACTCAAAAACGGGGCTGCAAGTCGTAAATTTTTCGATCTTTCAGCTACAATCGCAGCTGCAATTTATATTTTTTTTTCAGACTCTGGCACTTGTAACGATCGTTACAAATGATGTAAAGATCATTACACATCATTAAAGCTTCGTTGCATCATTGTTAGAACTCTCTGTTTTCGAATTTCCTTTAAATTGACATATTATAGGCCCAAATCGGAGTTTGGATGAGACCTCTACACCACCCGAAAGTATCTGACAATTTTCGCCCTCTTCCAGACCTCCAATGCAAAAACTGTGTTCATGATAATTGTATCTCTTTTTGTCCTCTTCTCATTAGACATAAAATTTACTCAATTTGAACTTCAGATGTGGAAGTTATGACACTTGCAAGCCATCTGGTCTGCAGTCCCGATATTTGTTTTAGTCTGCCTTTGAGTGTAGTTTTGAGCTTCTTCCCATGAGAGTTAGAGAAAACTTCCTTCTAGAAAGTTGTAGATCGCCGAGTTATCTTCGATTTTATATAACTTTGGAGCACGTCAGATTAATTATAACAATTTTGTGCGCTCTGAAAGATTCTGCTGCGATTATGGTCCATTTTGCTCCATTTTCACATGTTTTCTGCACAATTGCATCGAACATACCCGAGGGCGTAAAGTGGTACAAACGGCTTTAAATAGCCACATAACTAAGGAAATTCGGCACTAAATATGGGTAAAGAGGTGCCGATTTAGGCACCGAATGGACCCACATCAAAGTTACTTGAACACCATTCTTAATCTTAGATTTGAAGTTTCATTGCTTTTAATCCATCTATTGTTCATAGTATTGTTGATGATTGAATTGAGACAAATAATTGATTGCTTTAGGTTTTACTTATTGGTGAGATTGCTAATTTAGAATTGTTTGATAGAGATTTGTGAGTGCCGATTTAAAGTTTAATCTTAAGCAATCTAGATTTGTGGGATTGCTAATCTTGGATTGTTTAATCTTAGATTTGAAGTTTCATTGCTTTTAATCCATCTATTTTTATACTAATGTTGACGATTGAATTGAGACAAGCAATTGATTGTTTTAGATTTTACTTATTGTTTGAGCATTAGAGGATTGGTGAGACTGCTAATATAAGATTGTTTGATAGAGATTTGTGGGATTGTCAATTTAGGAATTGCTGAGATTGAAGTGAGAATCAGAAATTTGAATTGATAATTGTGTGTTTGATGATATTGATTGCTTGCATGTTGATTTCAATCATGAGTGACTAAGTTTCTAGTATTGGAACGTGGGTATGAAGGAAATTGATTGAGTTTAGAGTTAATTGCATGATTTAGTCAAGAGAAATTAAGATTTGGGACTTGCACCATATACCTTAACGCTCCATTTTCCTAGTGGTTAGATTTGGGACTTGCACCATATACCTTAATTCATTAAGTGGTTAGATCCTTAATCTCCTCGACGAGTAAATTTTGAGTAACAAACACAATTACACACTCCGAAGAATAATTCCATCCTTTCGCTAGAATTAAGCAATTTATTTCCAACCCATGACATTTTTGGATTATTTGCATTCCCAACCATCTTTTACATCTGACAAATTTGTGATTTATGACGTTGCATGTTTGTGACATTCAAATGTTTTTCATTACATTTGATTTGTATCACCCAAGCCCGAAAGATGACACGATTAACTCTAGAACCTACTAGGCAACCATCCTTGTGGATCGATATTTCAGGGCGTAATTTACGCCCTATTTACTGCGCGACCTGTACACTGTTGTGTGCGTCAGGTTCTACTCCGGCTGCGAGTCAGTTGCTGCCAAAGATGTTCGTTGTGGTTGTGCCGACTACTAATCTGTGGTGGTTCATCACCACTTAGCTTCTATTTAGAGTGACGAAAAATAGAAGACACTTAAAATATAAACGTTGAAGAACATCCAACACAAACTATAAGTTTACAATGCTCTTGTCGCTTCAATTTTTATGAGTATTTATTTTTAGCTGGCAAAAATAATGAGAGATTTATTATTGATGTGTTTTATGATGATGTACAAGAGATTTCTATTTATAGAGGAAATAGAGAAACCATAATACATGTGAGAAAATGAAACTCTACTATAGATGGGTTAACCCTAATAGGCCTTAACCTTAATCTGAATATAATCTAACATTAGCCAATTTTAAAAAAAATTGTCTTCGCTCAAACCTAATTAATTTTTTATCCCAATCTACCAACGCATACTTGATCAATTGGTTAAGCACTTGAATTTAGGTTCAAAGTTCTCGAGTTTGAGTCACGCTGCGGTAACTCGCCTTAATTTCCAACTTCTGTTGGGCCTCGCTCTCCCAGTGGGAGTCAAGTGGTAATATTGTGCCCCTTTTGACATAAAGGTGTGTCTTGAGCCCATTATTAATATAATAATCTTAAAAACTCTTAAGAATCACAAGTTTGGTGTTGTCTTGCTTCATAATAGTATAGTCGAGCCAAAATCTTAATACAATTTTCCGATCAAATTTTTTTTTTCAATCCCAATCAATTAAAACATGTCATGAACTGACCGCTCCTCATCACTCTCTCGAAGTGAAGGAAAATTTTGAGTTGAGCGAGAAAAAATTGAAATCATAGAGCCATTCGATTAACACGGCACTATTAACAATTCAAAAGTTTCCCTCACACTGTGTATGCACAAAGATGTGGTAATGATATAGGAGTTGAAGGAGATTTGAAGATTCATATGAGTTGTAGAGATCAGATTTACGAATTACCTGAACAAGATTCAGAAAATATTTTCAACGATTGTGTTCTCCATCTGGAGCTCAAAACAAAAACCTCGCACGAATCAAGATCTCAGCCTCATCGACAATTTATTGATGAACAACCACAAATTCGTAGCCGACACAAGTACGACAAGCATCTTCGGCAGCAACCACAACTTCGCTCGCATCAAGCTTCTCTGATAACCCAAAACCTAAACCATAACCTCCAATGACATGATTTAAAAATTAGAAAATTGACCAAGGGTATTTCGTCTTTTCAATTTCAAAATTAACTTTTTCCATCTAAAAACTTAGGAGTGAATTTATGAAACTCGGGAATGCTAAATGACTTAAATTTTAGTTCAGTGTAGCTTAAGTGAAAATGTGTATAATTGAGTGTATTTATGTGTGTTTTTTCCGTAAGAAAACTAATTAATACAGTTTTGAAAAACAATATAAAATGAAAGTTTAAGATAGTGGATTGAGACGTTGGTCACAAACTTCTGTGGTCTGTACCATGCGCCACAATAGACGATTAGGGTTTCACCGATTTGGACGACGTCTCGCGTGTCTGCGAGGGAGGAGATCTACGGCAGGTTCTGGGTCATGCAGCGGTGGGTGGCGAGACATGTGGGAGGGTCGGAGGGATGGTGAGATAGTGCGAATCTGGTGAGTCGGGTTAGGGTTGGATCTGATTTTGGGGTTGATTAGTTTGTCATGGTCATCGGTGGATGGGCAGAAAAAGTTCGACGAACAACTGGGTGCGGGAGTGGGAGTGATCGGGGCGGACAAATTGGGACGGGGCTTATCGGAGGTAGGTCCAGTTTTGGTTGGTTGGTAGCTCGGTACTGGGAGGGAACCGAAGTTCTCTGGCGTTGGTGGACAGATTAATGCAAGCATACTGAACTAGGGGTCTTGGCATTTTAGGCTTCAATACGTCACCTGAGTGTCCCATTGGGATCGGTACTGGGAGGAAACGGGAAGTCTATGGTGTCGATGGGTTGACCCAGGTAAGCCCAATGGCTGAGAGGACTTGAATTTTTAAAGACTCGCGATTCTCATATTGATTGCAGAGTTGATCGAGAAAGCTGGTTTAAGGCAGTTTGCAGCAAGATCACGGGGTTTCTCCATCCGTATGAGGTGGAGGCCGTGACTCTGTTTGATGTTAACTGGTTCGAGTCGATTGGTCTCCGGGATTATCATGAATGCCTGATTAAAACATTCTGTAGCGGGATCACGGGATTTCACCATTCGTATGAGATGGAGGTCATGACTCTACATGATGTTAGACAGGTAGAGCTGAACAACTTTGGTGGAATCATTAGCGAAAGGGTGTTGCGTACTCTTCACTGTCGGAATATGTGTTCGTCTTTCTTTTGTTCAGTATCAAATGACTCACGAATTAGCCAAGTTTGTTTTAACTAATAATAACTGGAATTATGGTGAGGGGTCTCTCACCATCTGTAGCTTCAGCTGTCCGGCTTTATACTGGGTTAGTTGATATTTAATCATTAAATTCGCATTTCTCTATAAAAAAAATAGTGAATTGATGCATATAGTATACTAAAACTGAATTGTAATTCCTTAAAAAAACTGAATTGTAATTTCTCACAAAAAAATTATTGTTAGGTCATGACTCATGACACATAAGAAAACATGGTTAGGACATAAAAAGTGCATAGTACAAGACTAATACCTGCAATTATCCTAACAATCAAAGGATTGGATCGAGAATCAAGGAGAAAGCAACCGGTTAGAAGTTGACATGGGTAGGTAAAGACATGATTTACGAAAACGAAAAGGTTGGAGTTGCCAAAAACAGCGCAGTCAACAGAGCCGCAGTTCCCGGGCAATCTACAGGCTATTAATCAAAATCGAAGAATAGGAATCGAGATTGAGATTATATGGGTGGTGGTGGCACATTGGTGGATGGTGTTCGTCGCTGGTTTCACCGCCGATCTTCTTCTTCTACCACCGATGCTCATGCTCATGCTCATGCCCATCCCACCAACAATCTTCTTTCTTCTCGCAATCACGCAATCGACGGCGACGAGCTTACCCTCGTTGTAGACTACGACCTCTCTGGCTTGAAGTCCATCCGAGTTCCCAAAAGAGCCGCCATGGATTTTCAGAAGAAGGTACCTTCATCCGTCTCTCTCTCTCTTCTGGGTTCTTTATCTCATTTCAATTTTTGATTGAGATCAAAGGCAGAAGTTTTGATTTTGCTGGAATTGACTGCCACATCAACTGCAGAATGCCCTGTTGTTTTAGTATGATTGTGATCGGCTGCTTCTTTATCAATTGTTAAGAAATGACATATCTTCTGACTTGGAACTTGTATATGTATGGCATCTGGATTACTTAATTACTCTTTGCCCTGTATTCTCTATGCATTTCTCATGCCTTTTAAAAGTTGTATCGTTGTTGTCATATTCATTGCTTAACCACTTTTAGTTGCATTTCTATGTTCTTTTTCCTTTCCCCTCGTATATGCATAAGAATCCTAGAACAAGATGAGAGGTAGCTAACCAACTTCTAGGAGATACATAATTGACTGCATTCATCTTGGTAGCTACGCCATCTACATAATTTAACGAACCTAAGGGAGCGTGCGTCATATATTCCGCCGAACGTCGTTCTTGCCAAGGTTGTATGTCTTTTTTCAGCCTACTCAAGTCCAACCCATTGAGACCACTTAGAGGCTCTAACCCGCAAATCCCAAAAGTTCATAGTTTCTCCTCCAAAATGACTTCTCCATTTGGGGAACACATTTGGTACTTACCTTACCTAAACCAGTGGGTCCTTGAGCGGATCCGTTAGCCCCAAGGCGTTGATCTCTAACTAGAAAAGTAAATGCTTGAGCTTGAGAAGAAAATCTCTGCCTGTGGAGTGAGGTGGGCGTGGGTGATTGTATTGAGGGTCAAATGCATAATTAAGCTTATCATTTGAAGCCGCATATTAATAATGATTTTGTGCAGTAATATGTAAATTTGAAAGCAACAGAGATGTTCTATTTCATTTCGTCTCTAGGTTATGACTAATTGATGAGTATCATTGTTTTGTACAGAACAATGGAGAATCGGATTTCTTCACGGAATATGGAGAAGCAAGCCGGTACCAGGTCCAAGAAGTCATTGGGAAAGGAAGTTATGGTGTTGTTGGTTCTGCAGTTGACACTCATACCGGAGAAAAGGTTGCAATTAAGAAAATTAATGATGTGTTTGACCATGTTTCCGATGCCACACGAATTCTGAGAGAAATCAAGCTTCTCCGGTTGCTTCATCATCCAGATGTTGTTGAAATAAAGCATATTATGCTTCCTGCTTCACGAAGAGAATTCAAAGATATTTATGTTGTTTTTGAGTTGATGGAGTCTGATCTTCACCAAGTAATAAAGGCAAATGATGATCTTACTCCTGAGCATTATCAGTTTTTCTTGTATCAGCTTCTTCGTAGTTTAAAGTATATACATACAGGTTGGTGCTTTCAAGTGGGGCCCTCTACTTCTGTGTCTTTAAGTTGTATATAACTAACTTTCCCTCTCTTGTTTCCTTTCCAGCAAATGTATTTCATCGAGATTTAAAGCCGAAGAATATTCTTGCCAATGCTGACTGCAAACTGAAGATCTGTGATTTTGGGCTTGCTCGAGTGGCTTTTAATGATGCTCCGTCGGCTATTTTTTGGACTGTATGTTGACATAAATTAAGGGATTCGTTGCATATTTAGAAGCTGTGCATTTATCTCATAGATGCTTTTATTTTAAGGTGCAAAACCTGAGCTTTTCTTTTTCTTTTTCTTTTAAAGGATTACGTTGCAACTCGATGGTATCGTGCTCCTGAACTTTGTGGCTCCTTTTTCTCCAAAGTAAGCTGCTTTCTCTTCCCCCATTAAATCAGCCTGTATGGTTTATCATGTACTGTTACTGTAGTGGGTGAAGGCATGTGTGACTAAGATGCACTGATATAGATATGGATATGGATACATGACATGAGATTCAACATTTTCAAATAAATAAATAACAAGAACACAAAATGTAGGGACAAATCCATCTATTAAAAAAATATGTATGTAGCAGATATATGAAATGGTAGTTCCTAATTATATGATTGTTTGATTTAACAAGTATATCACACAAAACATAGATCACTGGGTCCTACACTGATATAACTGATTTCAAAGAAAAACACTATTAAAATGACTCACGGGATTCTACTTGAAATTTATCATTCATATTTTAAGATAATTTTATGATCATTGGCATTGGATGGAAACTGGAAGCTTGTTCTTAAGGAAACAAGAGAAGAAATTTATGTACTCGGTCAAACCAATTTTGACCGAGTTTTGCTTCTCTTCTCGGGTAGGCTATTTTTCTCGAGTTTGCCCGAGATTCATAACACTGCAATTGGTTAGTATGAGTAGACTTTTAACATCACTAAACGCTTTTCTATATTGTTGTGGAATAAGTTTAGTTCATATAAATGATTGGAACTTGCATGGGAAATGTGTGGTTAAACTCTTGTCTCTTGTAACATTCAGTTTGACTCGGGTTTTTATTTTATTTTGCATCATTCTTTGTTTTATCATAATTCTGTGTCTTCTATTGAGATCTGTAGTGACTATTACTGAATTTAGACATTTACTGAATTAATGTCATCTAAGGTCATCCATCCAGGTTAGATCTTTAAATTGTTGATGCATTGTTTATCTTAAGTTATTTAATTGTTTCCTGAAATTAGTTTAATCATATAGCCTCATAACTGTTAGTTAACTTAACGTAGCCTAAATCTGACATGATATCTTAATATTTATAAGAGCTCTTTTAATTCTCAAATGTTGGCAGATTATTTGTCTTGTCTTGCTTCGTTACTCAATTATGACTTACACTATACCAGTAAAAGTGATCAAGAAATGTTCATTGTTGTAGTATCACATGCACACTGGTGACTTCATGTATGCAACTTGAAGCTTGGTTCACTATTCTTCTTGGACTTAAAACTTGAAGTGATGTATCAAGTTGTTGGATGTATGTTAGTTACTTTGGGAAGGAGTGTCATGTATACATACATATAGCTGTAAGCGCGACAAACCAAGTTCAAACTTGTTAAGGCTCTATTCAGCTTAAAAAACTTGCTCGGCTCAGAGCCGAACAAAGTTATACAATTAAACTCAAATTAGGCTTGACAAAAAACAGTCGAACTTGAGTTCAGCTCGACATAAAAAATCAGTCAAACTCGAATTCAGCCCGGCTAGGCTAAGTTAGTTTATTTTTTACAATAAACATTTGCTAAAAGTTGGTACAGTAAACTTACTCATGTAAATCTCATTGATTGTATATCGAAGCATATGTATGATTATGATTACATATTAATAATAACTTTAGAAAAAATATAATAAATATTTTATGACAACTAATATCATTAGTTTGACATGTGTATCGTAGATACTGATATATTTAAATAAAATTATGAAGTATAAGCTATAAATATATATTTTCAAATATCAAGATCCGAAAGTTGGAAAAATAAATTATAGATAAGAAAAAGTTATATTTGAATATAATATGTACAGTTAAATAAATATTAAACGAGACGTCCCACACCACAAATCCTTTAAATTGGCACTTGACCTCGAATTCCGAACTGAGTATTTAACGAATAGAACTTGAACGGTTCGTTAATAGCTCGGCTTGTTTACTGCATACATATCCACGAGATTGTAATTTTGGCCCGTGATCAGGGGTATACAAAGATTTCATACTGTTTGAACTGTTAAGGGGATTGTTGCGTGTGTATGTTTTGCATTGTGAACAACTTTCTTTCTCTTGCTACATTGACACTTACTTTTGACATGAGTTACTGTATGGAACATAATTTCCTTGTTTTGTAGGATAATGTCCTGAGTTGTATTTATTTGTCCATATGCAATTTCTAAAGCCACTTGCCCCTTGTTTTCAGTATACCCCTGCAATTGACATTTGGAGCATAGGGTGTATATTTGCAGAACTGCTTAATGGCAGACCACTTTTTCCTGGAAAAAATGTGGTTCACCAACTAGATATCATGACCGATTTTCTTGGTACTCCTTCTACTGAATCTATTTCAAGGGTTAGTTATCTCATTTTGTCTTTATTTGTTTACCAACTAAGACTTTTGATTTAGAAGTTTTTTTTCTAGAATTTCAATTTTTTTGTGGTGAACTCCTTTACATTTCTTTCAGCAAATATCTTGCTGCAGTACTTGTCTTTGTTATCTTCACAGCAACATTTTCCCGCTGGAGCTGAAAATTTTACTATTTCTATTTGACAGATCCGGAATGAAAAAGCTAGAAGATATCTCAGTAATATGCGAAAGAAACAACCAATTCCGTTCCAGCAAAAATTTCCTCATGCAGATCCCATGGCTCTTTCCTTATTAGAGCGCCTGCTTGCATTTGATCCTAAAGATCGCCCATCTGCTGAAGAGGTTGGTGAAATTTAAGTCATTCCAAGCATACCAACACAATTGCTAATCTAGTTGTTCACATCCATTATCCTACATAATTCCCTAATAAGTTGCTTGTGCCAGGCATTAGCCGATCCTTACTTCATTGGGTTAGCAAATGTGGAACGTGAACCAGCATCCACTCAACCCATTTCTAAACTTGAGTTTGAGTTTGAGAGAAGGAAATTGACAAAAGATGATGTTAGAGAGTTAATTTACCGAGAGGTATGACCTTCCAAATGACGTGTTTCTGTAAGTGTATTTATTGGCTTTTCATTCGTGGTGGTAGTAACAAGCTATTTATTTGGAATGAACAGATTCTAGAGTATCATCCTCAGATGCTACAGGAATATCTCCGTGGCGGAGAACAGACTAGCTTCATGTACCCAAGGTTGGCATATTTCCTTTCTTTCTACTTAATTCAATTTAACATCTTCATATGAAAGGATAATTTTGAAAATGGGCAGCAAGCAGAGTGATACCAAAAAGCATACCTTTTACTATCTTGTATGTCCTTCATGTCGCTTATGACTGGCATGTCATGATCTCACAATAGTCTCTCACTCTTACATGCTTCCCACTTTTTATCAATGCTTTTGTTTTAAGTTTCATGCACATTCTTCTAAGGTGTCACTTGGAAACTTGAAAGTGGACAAAGAGATTTAATATAATGAGAATAAGCAGGGAAAGTGCATAACACGGAGTTGTGAAATGGAAATTCTTTGTTAGGCTGAAAATGGCAAAAGTAGATAAAAAGATAGAAATACTTCGTTATATACAATCTAACTTTTTTAAGAAAAGAAAGAGTAATGAGGACAATTTTGATCAAAACGGGGGATACAAATATCTACCAACTATCCCCACCTAGGAAAGTCAATGGGATTATAGAGTACAATCTCCCCATAGGAATTTCGGAATACGGTGAGTGAGAGAGGCTGTTCTGAACTCCCTAGAAAGTTAAATTTGTCGCCGCCAATCCATATGCAGAAATTGGTCATGTGGCCCATTTGTTTCCTCCATGTAGTCTCCTGTCTATATGCACATGTAGAATTGTATAGAGGGTCAACCACTTCACTAGTCAGATGGTATGTTCTCTAAAATTGGTTTTTGTAATTCATTAAAATTTTCTTCCACTTCACTGAATTTTATTGGGAATGACTTTCTACTAAGAACTAGGCCCAATTCTTCGAGGTGAACATCCCATTAAAAATTATGTATATTTGATACTATACAGTTTTTATTATTGTCAATCCTTATTTGAATAAATTGTGGCTTTCTTTTTAGCAAAATTTATTTTTCCAGTTTAATACTGTTTTCTGTTGCATTGTGTATATGTATATGACCCTGTAGAGTTTTTCTTATACCTTGTTAGATGGTAGCATCTTGCATACTGTTTTTTAATTTTCTGTACTTAGAAGACAGTTCTACTATTTACTAGAGTCACGAGACAGCAAAAAATATGTATAAGCCCACAGTGGTCAATCCTAACCTCATCGCAAACCTAAAATACATGAAAAGTAAATTTGTATTATACTCTTCCCCTGGTTTAATTTTGTAGTCATGTCAAAAAAAAGTATAATCTTACAGTGATCCTCTTTTTCTGTCTGCTCAGTACTTTCTTGATTCATATGCGAACAAATTTTGCATATTTCTAGATATAGTGGTCGATTCCTGTTAAGAAAAAAAAACTCTACAGGATATTAATTGGTTTGAATCATTTCTACACTCTCCCTCGAGCTGAATCATAGATATTTATCATGCCCGGTTTGGTACAAAGATAATTAACTCGAGTTAACATTAATGCCTCGGTGAAAAGATCTCCTAACTGCTTTGCAGTCTTCACATATTCGGTAGAGGTTAGATTTTACTGATTTTTTTCACAAACGAAGCGTCAATCAATCAATCCGAATATTTGAGCTATTACAACACAGCTTTGCTGGCATTGGAGTCTTAGAAAAATTTAGATAAATGGTGATGGATCCACATTTTCCGCTCACTGGTTGAACAGCCAATGATGAGTCACCATGTATGTCATGACTGAAGAATTCTAAGAATCTTGGATATTGATTTAGATATTTGCTTAATTGACTCAATTACTATGAATCTATTGCAAAATGTGGGTGGGTAACCCATTTTATTTTATGGATACATAGTGGTGTTGATCGGTTCAAGCGGCAGTTTGCGCATCTTGAGGAGGGTTATGGTAAAGGTGAAAAGGGTACCCCTCCACTCCTACGACAACATGCTTCCTTGCCTAGGTATGTCGATATTTCTCTTATTTTGGAAATGAGTTTGTTACGACAACCACTTAGTTGGAGATTATGTAATGGAAAAGAAACATCTAATTCACAACCACCCTTGTAGCCTTTTTTGTGTGCAATGCAATACAATATGGCTTATAACAATGTCTCCTGTTCCATTTTTCCCTCAGGTGTGATTGTTGATCATATTTAATTAATGTTGTGATTTTATTGTTATCATCCAGGGAGCGGGTTTGTGCACCTAAGGTTGATGGTGGTGACGAAAAGGAGGAGAATGATGGAGATGGAGATGGAGAAAATGAGGCAAACAGTTCACGTAGCCTGTTGAAGAGTGCTAGCATTAGTGCTTCCAAGTGTGTGGTTGTGAATAATCACCCTCCAGAGGAGGAGGATGCTGATGAACAAGTGGTGGGGGTTGACGGGTTGGCCCAGAAGGTGAAGAAGCTAAATGCTTGATTCAGATCACTCTCACTTACTCACTCTTGTGTTTTATACCATAAGTATCACTTGAATTTAGACTAAAGTAAAAAGTAGCAGCAGAGCTGCATTATTGATTGTATCAGTCAGTCACAGATCATTTGTGTGTATATGTATCTTATTATATGAACCAATTTTGGTTGATGGTAAAGGTTTCAGTTGGGATTGAGATATATATTTCCACTGCACTGTTTATGCACAAGCACAACAATTGTTTAATGGGCTTGTTCACCAATCTTACTCACTGGTCTCAATAAAAACTGCGTGGATGTATCACATCCACATGGCTTTAATACATTCAAACTCAAGCTCATGACATCACTTATTCTCTCTATTATCAGCATAGTCTTATTGTTTTTATATAAGATATATTTTTTGGATTTTAGACAGATCACGCAACGACAAAAAATATTAGATTCCCTAATTTGAAAACTAGGAAGGCTTGGGTCAAGCATAACTTGTCTCGTTTTGTAGCGTGCCAATAGTATTATTATTACTTTTTTTGAATTGCTATTTCTTAAAATAATATTTAAATAGTAGCTATAGTTATCTTCACAAATTTGTCATTTTCTTATAAATTATAAGATCAAATTGGGAGAATGTCCTCGATATCATCAAGCGACCAAATAGAAAAGGAGATTACAAAACTCATCTTCTACTGCATATCTTGAAGTTTTTGTGAGATTCATCCACACTCATAAGTTAGACATATACATGAATTTCTTCAATGAAGTGGTTCGTGTATGTTCATTGTGATAATGACACTTTGATACACCTAACTATAGCAAAATGACACTTTCATACCTTAACTATTTTTCTCTTTTTTAGTATCCTAACAATTTTTTCATGACAACCTACCTCTAAAATGTCTAAAATACTTAAACTACCCTTGGTGTAAGATATTATAAATTAAGTTGGTTCAATTTTTTTATCCCTGATTCAATTTGATTTGTACTTAAGATGCAAATACAATTATGCCCGAAAATATAAAATTAAATTTGAATTATTTCAAATATGGTTTGATAAATCATATTGGACTAGTTTTATTTTGATTTCTTAAATCATGGGCATTTTAGTCATTTTAGTATATATTGTCACAAAAAGTTTGTTAGGGTACTAAAAAAGAGACAAAAATAATTAGGGTATGAAAGTGTCATTTCGCTATAGTTAAGTGTAACAAAGTGTCATTATCCCTAAATTATTTTATATATATATATAGGGAAGGTATTTGCTACAAACCTCTCATTTGGTGTCAAAACGTCCAAACCATCTTCCAACCGTCTGATTTGCGGGGAGCGAAGGAGATGATAACACGTGTAACCACGCGGATTGGGAGGGAGATAATGGGCGCTGACGGAGCTGTTAGGGTATTGGTATGTAACATATTTGTTCCGCGTGTGTAACCATTGTGTATGTGTAACTGGCCAATTGTTACTGTGTAACACCTTCAAATAGTGTGTATAAGTGTTCGGTTTTATGAACGTGTAACTGGTACCTTGGTAGTGTATAACACCTGCAATATCAATGTATAACCATTCACGTATAACATAAAACCTTAATTGATCTGTGTAAGTGCTGAATTGTATAACAATAGTTACACACGCGAAACAAGTATGTTACACACCAACACCCTAACGGCTCCGTCAGCGACCGTTATCTCCTTCCCAATCCGCGTGGTTACACTTGTCATCATCCCCTTCGCTCCGCGCAAATCAGACGAGAGGGAGATGTTTTGGACGTCTGGACACACACACACACACACACACACACACACACACACACACACACACACACATATATATGTATGTATGTATGTATATATATTGTTGGGTTCTAAGTATCCAAATCAGATCAAAAGCAGCGGAAAATAAAATAACTTAGATATCACCCAGCATCGCTTTACTTGAACTAGATTCATAGAACTACAAGTTACGAAATCTTATACCTTTTCAGTTTTGCAGATCAGTCAGGCTGCGGGAAAGATAGTACCCAAATCTGACCTATAATGGAAAAAGCTATTTCATGAGAAATTGAAGAACTTTGAATTTACTTTAATTTGGAGCTGGTTTCAGATCAATCGGACTTCAGACTTGAGAGAAATGCATCTCGCAAGTTTCGTCGCCAGATTTGAAAAAAAAATAGGTTTGTTTAGAATAATAATAACAATAGTATATACAAACCACGGAAAGCAAATCTCGTGTTTTGCTCTCAAAGGTATCCACACGGGCACACGAGATCCTAGATCTAAACTCTCAAATGACTACTAGAACGTGGGAAGGCTCGAGTGGAAAATTGGGCAGAGTTTCGGTATAGTAATTAATGACTTAATAAAACTCATCACAAGGGGTCTATATTTAAGGACTTTGGCTAGGGTTTGGGATAACGAACCTACCCATAAAATAGGGTAGGTTTGGTTCTCTTGAAACCCTAGCCGCTACACTAATGTGGCCGGTTTGGGCTTCTTGAGTCGAACCCTTTTAGGGTTTTGTCCAAGCCTTGGCCGACCTCATTTGTGGCAGCCATGCCTTGTCAGCCCCTCATGCGTTCAGCCATTAAGGTCTGCCACGGTTCGGGCCCAAAACTTTGGCCCAAATCGTGGCACATTTCGTACTTGGGCCCGTAGCCTAAAACCCTAGGGTTTTGGCCACGACAATTTACCAATATTTACCTGATTTTTGCCTAATTTCACGCAATGTGTGTCCTATGTGTATGACCCTCTAGGCTCATGTTCTGTTGGCAGATCGGCGTAAAATTATCATTTTACCTTTTCCATCATAAGTGGCCTCTAGTAAGACATTATGATTACCCAACGTACATGATTATCGGTGATCCGATTTCACCTCATGTCGTCCATGTCACTATCCTTTTATCACTAGGTATCTTGATTAATCATAAGGAATATAGTCGTCATCCTTATTTAATTAATCATTATTTCTTGATACGTGAGATGATTGAAAAATGATACTCCGTATCATACGTATGACCATGTGTTTCCTTTCAGTCATTCTCATCAAGTGACCCAAACATATACCATTCCCATACCAGAGTATGAGGGATAAATCCCTTAGTCGTCTTTCGTATCACACATATAATCTGTCCCCGAGCCAATCTTAACCGTTATAGTTACCCTATCACAGATAACGTTAGGTTTAGGTCAAACTCGGATATTGACTATATTGTGATCACAAAGACTCTTCGGTCTAAGAATACAATGACAAACTACGACAACTAAATATACTCATGACAGTATCTATGTCGTATATCCAGGTCGGCTCATCCAATATCATCTCCCAGATAATATCTATGATCTAATTCCGGCAATCCCATTTGCCAATGATCAGTAGAGCGTGATCATAAAGAGTCATCCTCATACTGATGACACACTCAATGATATATAGTTCTACTACGTCAGCTTATACGTCAACTTATACTGATGACACACTCAATGATATAGATCGAATTATACTCTTCTTATTACTACAACACAATAGTAATAAAATGCCGATTTTATTTCATTGCAAATGATGATAAAACTATTACAAACTACTTTGTATTGGACTAGGGCACACATCCTACACACACACACACACACACACACACATATGTATATATAGGGAATGGTTCAAATGAGAACTAAATGTGTCGTGAGACATTCACTTATTTCTATTGGACATTCATTTATTTTCAATGGACAAAGTGTTTTCGTTGGACATTCACCTATTTTCGTTGGACATTCAGCTCATCCACAAATCCATCCAATGGTTATTAGGTATTCTAACATTTGTATACTATAAATTTTTTGCGCGGAAGCGGCGGCCTGTACTTTTAGGGTTTGTTTCCCCATAATTGGGCGAAGTCTCGCGCCGTCGATCTCCTACGAGTGTCGACGTCTGCGTGGTACTGGCGGCGACGTCTGCGTGGTGCGGTGGTAGGAGTAGAGCTCCTGTGGAGGTAGATCTGTGTCTGATGGAGGCATGGTCGGGTGGTAGATCAGGTTTTGATGGAGGCTAGGTTAGGTGGTTTGTGGATGAGCTGAGACGGGTAAGGCTGGAGCCGCAGATGGGTCGCGTCTGGTTTGCGACGACAGAGCTTGGAGGGCTGGGGGGGTTTTGCTTTTGGTTGGTTGGTAGGCCGGTACTAGGAGGGAACCGGAGTTATCTGGCGTCGGTGGATAGACTCATGCAAGCATACCAAACTAGTGGATCTCGGCTTGCTCAAAGTTCAATACGTGTCTTATTGGGATTGGTACTGGAAGAAAACGGGGGGTCCTTGGTGTCGATGGGTTGATCCGGTTAAACCCAATGAACTGGGAGGATTTAAATTGCGTGATGCCTATATTGATAGCAGGGTTGATCGAGGAAGCTGGTTTAATTCGGTCTGCAGCAAGATCACGGGGTTTCTTCATCCGTATGAGTTGGAGGTCGTGGCTCTGCATGATGCTAATCGGTTTGAGTCGATTGGTTTTCGGGGTTATCAAAGATGTCTGGGTAAAGCATTATGCAGCAATATCACGGGGTTTCTCCATCCGTATGAGTTGGAGGTTGTGGCTCTACATGATGCTAAACGGGTCGAGCTGAACAACTTTGGAGAAATCATTAGCGAACGGTGTTGCGTACTATCTATTATCATAACTTTTGTTTTTTTGTTTTCCTCGTAATCAAATGGCTCACGAATTGCTCATGTTTGTTTTAACTAACAGTAGTTGGGATTATGGTGAGGGGTCTGCCCTACCATTAGTAACTTCAGTTGTTCGGCTTGATGCCGGGTTAGTTGCTACTTATTTAATAACATTCATTTTTCCTTCAATAAAAACATTTTTATATTATAAATAGTTTGTACTGCAGTTAATCCCATCATTTAGAAAATCATGAACAAAAACATAATAACATATAATATTACGGATAATTGCAGTAACGACAGTACTTAAACTATTTTTTAATTTCCTATATCACCTAAAATCTTTTTTTATCCTCTGTAAGTCTGTTAATAAGTAGTTTTCTTTTGTTTAAAAAATAACTAAAATACTCTTTCATATTTCTGTACTTAATAATATTTAATGTTTAAATCACCAAAAGCACGTATTTGGACTTCAAAATCCAAATTGTTTATGCCTACCTCTTTAATAGCAGGTTCCTCACTTCTCTCCTTTTCAATTCATGCTTCCTCCTTTTATTTTTATTTTATGGATTGTTGTTTCTCTCAAACAGAATGCCCAAATTTAGTTTAAAATAATTCACAATATCTAAAATCACAACCATAGTTTATTTGCTTGGAGTTGAACATATCCAATTTTCAATAAAAAAAACCCGCTCTGATAAAAAATATTACTCATTCTTGATGTGATGGGTCGAGTACATGTACGTCACTTTTGCATAAGTGTCATATGTGTTACTCCTTACCATCCAAACGAGTTTATTACACATCCAATGGTTTGATGGCTAGAGTTTTCGATATATTTGGCTCTAGTGATTTTTTTTCTTCTATTCATAAGAGACCCTTTTGGGAAAGAGAAATCATAGGTAAGAGCGTGAAATCTGGTATGAAAAGAATTTGAAAAACCTTACCAATTCACTCTTTTTAAAAAGTTGGACTTTTTAACAATTAGCTTTTCAATTGAAAATAATCATTTATAACATGTGTTGATGTGCACATTCTTATTCTTTTAAATAAATAATTCAAATTTTAGTTGGGTAATAATTATGGACTCAACCAAACACGGGAGCTTTATCATAGTTGGGTAATAGTTATGGATCAACCAAACACCGGAACTTTAGAGTTCAATTTCTTATTTACACCTCACCCGTCTTGTGCATATGATACACCATTAAAAAAATCTCGTTTTGTAGAATATGGAAACATATTTCAAATTATATGTCGAGTCTAGTCTCAAATTATTAGACTTATTAATACTTCCCCCTTAGACTAAGGGACATAGAGTTGAGAGGTCAAGATTGAAAAATCAACGGGACACAAAGAATTCATGATTTCAAATCATTTGTCTAAAATTAATGCCTCAAGCACAAATTAAGGGTCTGGGCAGCCAAGGGCGGGGGATGGAGATGGCTGACCTGGCCGGACAGAGGAGCGGTGGTGGGAGGGAGACGGCAGAGCTGGGACGGGAGAGTCTGGATGGTCTGGGACAGGGGGAAGGACAGGGAGGACAACCGTACCGGTCGGACAGAGGAGCAACGGTGGAGGGGAGACGGTGGAGCAGCAGGACATGGACGAGGGAGGGAGGGGCGGGGGTCTGCAGACGGAGCAGGAGGTTCCGGGTAGGGCTGTGAGGGGCAAAGAGGGAAGGGAGTCGAGGGAGTTAGGGGCGAGAGGAGGTGGACAGTGGCGTAGACCAACGCCGGGAGGCTGAGGGGGCCGGGGAGGTGGACGCGAGGCTGGGTATGAGGACGAGACAGGGGTCGGAGCTGTACGGTGGGGGAGACAGCGGGTGGAGTTTGAGTGGACATGTATGCAAACACTCGGATGACGGGGAACCCGGACGAGTATCAGGGCAAGGAGAACCAAACAATAAACCATGGAGATGGGTGCAACATTCCTGATTCGGGAGAGGGTTTGGGTGACCATAGGAGGACGGAGCCGGATGGCCTAGAAGACATTCAAGAACGATGGAAACACATATCAATAGATGAAGAAGAGGAGGTCGGCTTGGTGGTTGAAGAATCTGAGGAGGACAACCAAGAGGATAATAAACTCTGTCTAGTAGGGAAGCTCATTGTTGACAAAAATTATGACTTAAGGACTTTCAAGAATCTCATTGCAAGTTTGTGGCAACCCCAACACAGAATGTCAATCAACGAGGCGGCCCATAATCTTTTCATATTTCAATTCTATGATGAGCGGGACATGTTGAACGTCATAGAACGAGGCCCGTGGACATTCAATAATGTTCAACTATTGCTGGAACGCCTACCAAAGAGATCTACCCTAGAGGGGATGAAGTTCCGCTCCTTCCAAATATGGGTACAGTTACATGGAATGCCAGCTCACTTAAAAACAACGAAAATTGCAACACGAATCGGGACTATGTTGGGAGAGTGGTGAGGTTGGATGAGGCCAATTTCACAGGGCATTGGTGTTCCTACATCCGTGTAAGGGTAGAAATGGAAATCAACAAGCCGCTGACTAGGAGGATGTGTGTGCAAGACTCTAGGGGAACAGGGTATGTGGCCAATTTTAAATATGAAAGACTTCCATCGTTCTGTTTCAATTGCGGGATACTGGGACATGGGGACAAGCAATGCCATGATAGGCGGGAGGGACAGACGAAAGATGTTCCAAAACCCTATGGAACGTGGCTGAGAGCCGAGCCAAAAAAGAACAAATACACAATGGGAGATAAATACCTCTCAAACAGCCCAATGAAGGGGAGAATTTGGGGAAGTCAGGGGAGAGGAGCAAACTCAGAGACACGGGCTGAGTCCAGTCAGAGCAACACACCCTCGAGCAGTGAGCGGCCTGTTGGGATTTGTGCCCTAGCACAATGTATTTTCAATCTAATCTTGTAATAAAGATTATTCGTTGAATAAAAATCGGCATTCATATTACTAAGTGCTGTAGTAATATCTTAAGTATGATTTGATTTGTATCATTGATGTGTCAACACATAATAGTAGATCTACAGATCAGATAAAATCTTACTTAAGCAGTCCCCGATCAGAATAGCTTCATAAGAAGCGATCGGTATGAGGCTAACTCTAAATGATCACGCTCTACTGATCATGGCCAGAAGGGGGCAAGAGTTAGGTCATAGTATCACCAGTCAGGGGTGATATAGGACGACCCGAATCATGAGTATGTTACATAGACACAGTCATGAACATACTCATATGTCGGATCATGAAATCAAATCCTCAGACCGAAGGACCATTGAGGTCAATATGTAATGAGTGACGAGTTTGACTCAGTCTAACGTCTCCTGTAAAAGGGTTACAATAACGGCTGTGATTGGCTCGATCACAAGTTACATAAGTTGACTAGATGGATCGCTGAAGGATTTATCCCTCATACGGACGTGTGAGCAGATATCAGTTTAGGCCACTTGATGAGTACAACTGAAATACAATAGCATGACCATGCAGACGATACGTAGTATCAGTTATAATTCAGTTAACTCAGAATCAAGAAACAGGACAATAGAACGAGGATGACTTGTCTATGCCTCGTGGTTGTCAAAGATATCAAGAGGATAAAAGGATAGATTCATGAACGACAAGGTTAAATCGAAATCTCGATAATCACAAGCGTTGGGTAATCCTGATGTCTTGCTAGAGGCCACTCATGATGGAAAGGGTAAAATGGTAATTTTACCAGTCCGCCGACGTGTCGTGAGCCTAGAGGGTCACACACTTTAGGTTGAGTAAAACGGAAGGATTCATATGGAGGAATCATGAGAGAGACAAAATCCGGTTTTGGATTAAACCGGTTTAGAGCGATTTCGGTTTAGAATTAAACCGGAATCAAGAACGGTTTAGCAAGACTAATTAATTATAATCTAATTAAATAGATTTAATTAAATTAGCTAAACTGGGCTTAGCCAGAATGGGCTTCTCTACACAGTTAATTAAAAGCTTTGGGCTTTAAGCCCAATAACGCCTTTAATTAATTAAAAGCCCGATTAAGGTCTATAAAAGAGAAATTTTCAGATCTGAAAATTAAGTAATTATTTTACAAACCCTAGCCGTCTTCTCTCTCTCTCCCTGCCAAGATTCGGCCGGCCCCCTCCCCTCCCCGTGCTCCGTCCGTTTTGCTTGCTTCGATCTTCTAGCAAGGTTCGTTGCAAGTATCCTTTGGATTGCTCTTCCTGTGTGGACGATCTTTTGAGGTTACTAAATACTATTTAGTAACAAGGAGATTTTGATTTAAGGTAGTACTTAATTTTAATCTAGTCTAGATCTCATGATCAATTCATGATCATGCAAGATCCGTATTTAAACATGGAAATTTGAGGTTAATTTCCTGTATGGGCATGAAATTAATTGTCTGGAACCCTCAAATAATTCCTTCAGTGGTATCAGAGGCTTGGTTATGCATGATTTTGTATTCGAGCATGATAGGCTAGATTTAATTTTTGCAATTTAATTTGGTATTGTGAATTTGAAAATTGCAAACTTTATGATTTTGGTTGATGAATTAATTGCTGGACTTTTTTTAATGTTGCTGGAAAAGTTATTTTGATCGAGCAAGATCGGGATCGAGACCCGTGGAAGGCCAAGGCTAGCCGAGAGGCTAACCCCGGCCGAACCACGGGCCGATCGGCCAAACCGGGAAGGTCGACCAGATCTACCCATGGCAGATCTGGCCGAGCCTCCCGGCTACGGCCAGGGAAGGGCCTCGGCCCGGCCGGTTCTGGCCAGGCAGCCCGCCACGGCCGGCCCTCACGGGCTGGTCGGCCACGGCGCGGCTAGCCTGGCGGCTAGGGTTTCGGCCAAACCAAAATTGGCCCTCGGGTCAATTTTGGTTCGGCCAAACCAGATGGATTTGGGTCAGATCCAACCCAGAAAAAATCCAGAATTTTTCAGCAATTATTAATTAAAATTTCAGACCGGTTCGGTTTCGATAAACCATCGCGTGAACCGATTTAATTCAGAAATTAACCAGTTTAAGAAACGGTTTAAATAAACCGTATTTTATGATTTAAATCAAGATAAAATTGAAATAATATGCTTGCTTGATAACATGCTTGTTTGATAACATGATTGTTTGATAACACGATGTTTGCAACATGATTGCTAAGTTAGCCCGAGTTTAGGATTTAATTTCGGTTTGGAACCTGCGAGTTGCTTATGGGATGTAATTTATTAGTGACCTGCGTGTCACATCATTTATTTTATTTAAATTAAATGTAATTACAAAGTCCCAAGACAAGAAAGAACCGAAGAGAAGGACGGTAATCCCGAGGAGGCGTGGAGCCAGTGGGAGTCCAGGAGAACGAGGAAAGACAAGACCTAGTATAGGTTATAGTTTATTCCATTAGGGTTAGCGGGCTAGCTAAAGCATATTTACATTTATGTTTATGAATGTATGGATGGATGTGTGATTTAATTTTCATAAGTTCATGTGAATTAGATCATCACCCACATGTGTAAAAATTAATAATCAGTCAATCACGCACATGTAAACCGGAATTGAAATTATCTCTACATGGATTTGTAGATGGTAAGTTCATATTAAGATCAAATTATGATCAGTGATAATGAACATTTAAAAGGTAAATAATTTCAAGTCAAGCTAGATACCGCCCACTTTTCATCACTTCGATTAGTTCTCGGACTCATGGGTAGACACGATTAACGTGGATCCATGAGAATGGGTTCTAATAGAAGGTGGACCTGTTTGCATGGTGCGTACGCATTAGCGTAGTAGTCATGCAGATTTGACCATGCGTTGAAAATTGGTTGACTTGTCTGCGATTCTCAGATGATCTGAGCCATGGTATCAGATATAGGGCAATGCCGTATACACACAATGTATAAGCCCTAGCCAAGAATCACATGAAATTGTGAAAGGACTGGACTGTCCTACTCCAATGTCCAAAACTGGGGCGATGAGATTAACTCAATCTAGTTTTGAATATGCGGAGATCTTGGTTTAGATTCAGACACAAGAATCAGTAATGTTCATAGTCAAGTGTCTCTTACTTCAACTTAATTAAGAATCTGATCGAGTTATGTTTTCATGTATAGATTAGATGGCAACTTCGCTACCCAAAGCAACACGTTCTGGCAGTGAAGCCTTAAAGTCTCTTCTGTCGAATAACAGGCTGACAGGGACCAACTTCCTGCAATGGGAGAGGAACCTGAAGCTTGCACTTTAGTACGACAGACAGGAGTATATCCTTACAGACAAGCCTTTAGTAGAGCCTGCTGATGATGCCAACGATGCCGATAAGAATGCTTTTGAGAAATACAAAAGCGATCGACAAGACATTGGCATCCTCATGGTCGGGTCCATGGAAAATGAGACCCAGGACCAGTTCATGCATCTCATGGGAGAACCCCAGGAGATGATGGAGGAAATCAAGATATACTACCAAAAGAATGCCCGTGTCGAAAGATACGACACTCTTAGGGAAGTATTCTATTGCAGACTCAACGCTGGAGAGGCAGTTAGCCCACATGTCCTCAAGATGAAGCGGCTCTTTGATCGCTTGGCCAGTCTAGGTCATAAGTTCACAGAGCAGCTAAAATCAGACATAGTCCTGATGTCGCTTCCAAAGGCGTATGGAGATGTGATCATAAATTACAATCTCCATAATATGGAAAAGACCATCAAGGAACTTCATGGAATGTTGGTGACAGCAGAGAAAGACCTCAAGGGCAAAACCCCTGAGGTCCTGATGGTCAATAAGGCTGTCAGCTTCAAAAGAGCTGGCAAACCTAATACCAAGTCACCAGGACAACCCAACAAGGGCAAGGCACCAGCAGTGTCAGGTAAGGGTAAGGCGCCAATGCACCTAGCTGGGCAAATAAGGGCACCTAGAGGTCCGAGAATCCAAGCGGTTCATAGAACCGAAGGGAACTCTTCGGCCTCAGAGGTGGTCTGTTACTACTGCCAGCAGCCAGGTCATTGGAAGAAGGATTGCAGACAGCACAAGGATTATGTGAAGAGCTTGCCGAAGGGAGGACACCCTTCAGGACCTGGATCAGGTATTTACGTTGTTGAGTATAATCTCAACGCTACTTTCTCAGATACATGGGTAGTTGATACCGGAGCAGAATCTCACATTTGTGTTAATCTGCAGGTTCTGGAAAGTAGAAAGCTCCTTGGGAAAGGCGAGCGGGATCTGAGAGTCGGAGACAACAGTTTGGTGTCAACGACGGCTGTCGGTTCTGTTAGTCTTAGGATGCCCACAGGGCTTGTATTAGTTTTGGACGATGTCTTATGTGTACCTACGTTTTGTAGGAATATTATTTCAGTGTCCAGTCTGGACAAACTTGGTTTTGTATTTGCCATAGACAATGGCTTATTTACTTTATCATGAAATAATATCGTTTACGGCACTGCATCTATGGTTGGTGGATTATATATTTTAAATATTGATAACACTAACTACAGTTCAAACTATAACGTAAATAAGAGGTTAAAGTCGGATGACTCAAACCAGACAGTGATGTGGCACTGTCGTCTAGGCCACATAGGCGAGAAACGCGTCTCAACACTTCATAAGTGTGGGCTCTTGAGCCCGTTTGAATTCACACCAATCGAGAGATGCAAATCTTGCATTATGGGCAAGATGACAAAATCGCCTTTTGGCGGCTTAGGTGAAAGGGCAAGTGATCTCTTGGGCCTAATACATTCAGACGTATGTGGGCCCATGAGTACACAAGCCAGGAGAGGTTTCAGATACTTCATAACCTTTACCGACGATTTCAGTAGGTTTGGGTATGTCTATTTAATGAGACATAAGTCGGAGTCCTTTGATAAATTCAAAGAATTCTAGAATGAAGTACAAAACCAGCTTGGTAAAAGTATAAAGGCACTTCGTTCCGATCGAGGTGGCGAATACTTAGATCAAGAGTTTCTCAGTCACCTAAAGGATGACGGTATACTCTCAGAATTAACCCCGCCAGGAACCCCTCAGATGAATGGTGTTTCCGAACGGAGGAACAGAATCCTGCTAGACATGGTTCGTTCCATGATGAGTCACGCCGACCTTCCAGTATCTTTCTGGGGCCATGCCCTAGAAACAGCCGCATTCATATTAAATCGAGTACCTACAAAGGCAATGGAGACCACTCCATTTGAGGCTTGGCAAGGGAAAGCTCCCAAGTTGTCTTTCCTCAAGATCTGGGGGTGCGATGTTTACGTCAAGCGGTTGCTTGGTGATAAACTCGAACCCAAGGCAGATAAGTGTGTCTTTGTAGGGTACCCCAAAGGAACCATGGGGTACTACTTCTACAAACCCGAGGAAAACAAAGTCTTTGTTGCTCGAGGTGGGGTTTTCTTGGAAAGAGAATTCTTATCCAAGAAACCCAGTGGGAGTCCTGTGCTTCTTGAAGAAATTCGAGAAAACACAGAATTGCCAGCAGATATTGTAAAGGTACCCGATGAGGTAGATGATCCAAGTCCTATTCCAACAGAAACTCCTGTAGGACCAAGGAGGTCTGAAAGATCTCGTCAAAACCCAATCAGATATGGCTTCTTAGCCACAGAGGGTAATGACTTGATAGTTGTAGATCAGGATGATCCTGCAACAGTTCAGCAAGCCTTGGCCAGTCCCAACTCAAAAGAATAGCAGAATGCCATGGATGAGGAAATGAAGTCCATGAAAGATAATCAGGTCTGGAACATAGTAGACAGCACACCTGGGATAAAACCCATAGGTTGCAAGTGGATATTTAAGTTAAAGACAGATATGGACGGAAAACCTCAGACTTACAAAGCAAGACTGGTTGCCAAAGGTTATCGTCAAGTCCAAGGTATGGACTATGATGAGACTTTTTCGCCAGTAGCTATGATTAAGTCAATTCGGATGATGTTAGCTATTGCAGCATATTTCGATTACGAGATATGGCAAATGGACGTCAAAACCGCATTCCTTAACGGGAATTTGCAGGAGGATGTCTATATGACCCAGCCAGAAGGTTTTGTCGAGCCTAAACATCCCGAAAAGGTGTGTAAGCTGCAACGATCCATTTATGGATTGAAGCAAGCTTCCATGAGTTGGAACTTACGCTTCGATGAAGCCGTAAAAGAGTTCGGGTTCATCATAAATCCAGATGAACCTTGTATCTACAAGAAGAGCAGTGGGAGTAACATAGTGTTCCTGGTGCTATATGTCGATGATATACTAATCATGGGAAATAACGTCCAAACCTTGCTTGAGACCAAAGTTTGGTTAGGGAAGTGTTTTTCCATGAAGGACTTAGGAGAGGCCGCTTACATTCTGGGGATCAGGATCTACAGAGATCGATCCAAGAGAATATTAGGTCTAAGTCAGAGCACCTATATAGATAAGGTGTTGAGAAGATTCTCGATGCTTGACTCTAAGAAAGGGAACCTCCCGGTAAGACATGGCACTAAGCTAAGCAAGAAACAGTGTCCTAAAACACCTGCTGAGCTTCAGAAAATGAATGGAATCCCGTATGCCTCGGCAGTGGGATCTATCATGTATGCCATGATCTGTACGAGCCTGACGTATCGTTTGCCCTCAGCTGTGCCAGCAGATTTCAGTCTAACCCAGGCCAAGATCACTGGACTGCCGTCAAGTGTATCCTCAAGTATCTGAGGAGAACAAAGGACGCCTTCTTAGTGTATGGCGGGATAGAAGGAGAGCTAAGCGTCACTGGATATGTTGATGCTAGTTTTCAGACAGACCCAGATGACTTTAAGTCTCAAGGTGGGTATGTGTTTATGTTGAACGGGGGAGCTTTCAGTTGGAAAAGCTTTAAGGAAGCGACAATAGCCGACTCCACCACGGAGGCGGAATACATAGCTGCGTCGGAAGCAGCCAAAGAAGTGGTGTGGGTCAGGAGCTTCTTGAGAGGATTGGATGTACTGCCGCGAACGTCTGATCCCGCGAGCTTAAGGTGTGACAACACGGGGGCCGTAGCACTAGCTAGAGAGCCCAGATTTCACAACCGGACCAAGCACGTCGAGAGAAAGTATCACATCATCAGAGAGATGGTTGATAAAGGCGAAGTAGAGATAAGCTACATTTCAACGCATGATAATCTAGCTGACCCCTTAACCAAGGCGCTACCGCAGCCTAAGCATGAGGAACATGTCTGGGGAATGGGTTTAGATTGGAATACCAATTGGGTCTAGGGCAAGTGGGAGACTGTTGGGATTTGTGCTCTAGCACAATGTATTTTTAATCTAATCTTGTAATAAAGATTATTCGTTGAATAAAAATCGGCATTCATATTACTAAGTGTTGTAGTAATATCTTAAGTATGATTTGATTTGTATCATTGATGTGTCAACACATAATAGTAGATTTACAGATCAGATAAAATCTTACTTAAGCAGTCCCCGATCAGAATAGATTCATAAGAAGCGATCGGTATGAGGCTAACTCTAAATGATCACGCTCTACTGATCATGGCCAGAATGGGCTTCTCTACACAGTTAATTAAAAGCTTTGGGCTTTAAGCCCATTAAGGCCTTTAATTAATTAAAAGCCCGATTAAGGTCTATAAAAGGGAAATTTTCAGATCTGAAAATTAAGTAATTATTTTACAAACCCTAGCCGTCTTCTCTCTCTCTCCCTGCCAAGATTCGGCCGGCCCCCTCCCCTCCCCGTGCTCCGTCCGTTTTGCTTGCTTCGATCTTCTAGCAAGGTTCGTTCCAAGTATCCTTTGGATTGCTCTTCCTGTGTGGACGATCTTTAGAGGTTACTAAATACTATTTAGTAACAAGGAGATTTTGATTCAAGGTAATACTTAATTTTAATCTAGTCTAGATCTCATGATCAATTCATGATCATGCAAGATCCGTATTTAAACATGGAAATTTGAGGTTAATTTCTTGTATGGGCATGAAATTAATTATCTAGAACCCTCAAATAATTCCTTCATGGCCAAGGACAACTCAAGCGGTATACGAGGAGGATGAAACCTCAACTGGAAGCAGAGGATCAAAGCGAAGGAGAATGGAAAAAGCTTTTGATCTCAATCAGGACACGTTATCGGCGGGACCATCTGAGAGGTCCCACAGGGGTCAATGAGTATCTTGTCTTGAAACTGCCGGGGGCTTGGGAACCCTCGGGCGATACAGTTCTTGCTAGAGATGGCAGTATCAAAGAGGCCCAATTTTATTTTCCTCTGTGAAACATATTGTACACAGGCGAGACTACAAGCTTTGTGTAGAAGGCTGGGGTTCGAGGGAGTTTGGGGAGTCGAACCAGAAGGGAGAAGCGGAGGGTTGGCACTTTTCTGGAAGGATGGCAAGGGAGTTTCAGTTCTCTCGTCCTCAAGAAGACATATCCATATATCGGCAACCCTAGGGGACAGGGTACAGGTAAACCTAACAGGGGTGTACGGGGATCCCAACAGACATTACAGGCATCTTACGTGGGAGCTAATCAGAAACCTAGTAGGAGGTATGTCTTCCCCCTGGTGCATAATTGGGGATCTCAACAACGTGGGAAGTCAGGAAGAAGTTAGAGGATGTCAACCATATCCTCAGGGACTGCTAGAGGGTTATAACACATTGCTGGAGGACTGTGGCCTCAGGGATGTGGACTTGATAGGCCACAGGTTTACATGGGAGAAGAGCAGGGGAACCAGCCAGTGGAAGGAAGCGAGGCTAGATAGAGACTTGACACACAGCGCATGGATCACTGTATTTGAGAACACCAGGCTGACCAACCTCGGATTCTCAACATCTGACCATAGCCCTATCTTATTGACTGCAACCCGCCAAACCCATCATAAGGCAGGATACCACTTTAGGTTTAACAATGAATGGCTGCAAAAACCGGAGTGTGCATGCGTGACCTCGGTAGCCTGGGAGGAGGGTGGGGGACTACCACTAATAGACCGTCTGGCTCATGTCAGGGATAGACTACAATGTTGGGGGCAGGAGGAGAACAGGAAGGTGCGGTCCGAGATAACGACCTTACAGAAGACAGTGAAACACTTGCACAACAGAAGGGACACTCAGGGTATTGAGGATTATGGAAGAGAAGCGGCAAGACTGAATGATCTCCTCCTTGCAAATGAAATCCATTGGAGGCAGATATCCAAACAGTTATGGCTGGCAGAAGGAGACAGGAACACAACATATTTCCATAAGTGCGCCTCAGAACGGAGAATGAGGAATCATATTAATTCGCTAGTAGGGGCGGGGGGAAGAAGAGTGGGCTGGGGTACGGGCATTGAGGAAGAAATCTAGGAGTTCTACGGGAGTCTTTTCACCGGGGGAGGGGTGGAATACAGGGCAGTGATAGATCTCGTTCGACCAACCATCTCGGAGGAGCAGAACGCCTCTCTGTTAAGACAAGTAGATGAGGAGGAGGTCAGAATGGCATTATTCGGGATGGATTCCTGCAAATCCCCGGGACCAGACAGTCTTAATCCGGCCTTTTATAAGGCAAACTGGCCGATGATGAAGTTAGAACTAGTCGACATGGTACAGAGCTTCTTCACATCAGGGAACCTCCCGGAAAAGATAAACAATATGAACATTGCCCTTATTCCAAAGAAGCAAAGTCCACAGTCATTGGGTGATTATAGACCTATTGCATTGTGTAATGTGTTGTACAAGATAATATCAAAAGTCATAGTGAATAGGTTCAAGGAATCTTTGGATGGCGTCACCTCAACGACTCAGAGTGCTTTCGTCCCTGGTAGACTCATAACAGACAACATAATTGTAGTAGCAGAGGTCATTCACCACGTAAAGAGGAAAACACAAGGCAGTAGAGGGCTGATGGCTTTAAAGCTTGACATGAGCAAGGCCTACGATCGAGTGGAATAGAGTTTCCTGTTCCAAGTGTTGCAGGCCCTGGGCTACAATCGGAGGTGGATTGAACTAATCCGAGCATGTGTGTCCTCAGTCACATACTCGGTCTCCACATCAGGACACACAATAAGAGTACCAGACCCAACGAGAGGGTTGCATCAGGGAGACCCTCTCTCCCCCTACCTCTTTCTCATCTGTGCAGAGGGGCTATCCAAATTGCTGCAAGAGTTTACAAGGAGGGGGACTTTACAGGGAGTGAAGATAGCAAGGGAAGCGCCTGTGCTCTCACCTCCTATTCGCATATGACAGTTACATATTCTGCAGGGCTACACGGGGGGAGGCGGAACAGATAGTAAGGTGTCTCCTCATCTATGAGAAGGCGTCGGGTCAGCTGATTAATAAGGAAAAATCCTCAGCTTTTTTCTCCCCGAATACCCCTATAAATACAAGGGATGATATCATGACTGTTCTAGGCTTTAGGGAGGAACGAGACTCTTCCACCTACCTAGGCCTCCCTAACATGGTAGGGAGGAGTAAGATGCGGGCCCTAGCTTATGTGAAGGAGCGTGTGGCAAAGAGAATGGCGTCATGGAGCAATAGATTCCTATCCTCCGCGGGAAGGGAGGTAATGATCAAGTCCATTCTACAGGCCCTCCCAGCTTACTCAATGCAGGTCTTTATGTTCCCACAACGCCTCCTCAATGACATCGGTAGGCTGTTTAACAAATTTTGGTGGAAGGGAAATGGGGGAAGGGGGGAATCATGTGGCGGAAGTGGGCTGACATGTGCAAACATAAAGAACTGGGAGGGATGAGTTTTCTCAATCTAAAAGAGTACAACTTGGCTCTCTGTGCAAAACAGGCCTGGAGGATCCTCACGAAACCCAATTCATTGCCGAGCAAACTACTAAAGGGTAAGTATTTTCCCCATTCTTCATTCATTGAGGCTTCGCTGGGTCCCTCTCCGAGCTACATATGGAAAAGCATCTGTGAGGTCAGATCGATAGTTCAGGAAAAGGTAAGACTGAGTATCGGACTAGGAAATTGTCCAGTAGTGGGAACCCCATGGTTAGGAGGGGAGAATCCAACAATCACGGCAGACCCCGCCATCCCGGTAGGCATGCGGGTCTCTGAACCGTTCACCCCGAATTGCAGAGCATGGGATGTAGGGAAGGTAAGAGCACATTTTGATCACGAAACAGGTACCAAAATATTCTCTATTATTCCTAGTTGGTACGGAGACAGTGACAAATGGTATTGGGATGCGGACAAGTCTGGAGAATATTCAGTGAAGAGTGCATATCTAGCCCTCTGCCAGATGGGCAACATCTGGAACCCGCCAGGGCCAGACGTTAGGTGGAAGGAGGTGTGGAAGCTGCAGGCCCCCCCAAAAGTAAAAATCTTCCTATGGAGGGCTATATCAAACCTGCTCCCAACTAGAAGTCGGCTGGTAGAAAGGGGGCTTCCCATAATCAACTTGTGCCCACTGTGTGGGGACCCAGATGAGACTACAGATCACATATTTCTCAGATGTAGGGTTGTGGCGCCGGTTTGGGGGGATATGTTACTGCGATCAATCAGAGAAAGGATGGGGCCACACCCGGTTCTTACCAGTTGGAGTTCTTGGCTGGAGGATGAGAACGAGGCTAGCCTGTGGGCAATCACGCTATGGGCAATATGGAGGGCTAGGAATCAAGCAATTTGGAATATGGAAGCTTTCCACCCAGCGAGAGTGGCAGCAACAGCAAAAGGGTTCCGACGAGCCTGGCTAGCGGCAAAGCCTCAGGGTGAATGCTCAAGCGCAGATCCGCTCGTGACATTATCACCAAAAGTGTGGGTTCCACCACATCCAGGACGACTAAAAATAAATGTGGATGGGGGAATAGACGTCGAGGGGAAAAACTAGGGAATAGGGCTTATCTGCAGGGACCCAAAAGGTCGTGTTGTGGGAGCACTGTGCAGACGGTTTACGGGTTATCTCCACTCCGAAGAGGTGGAGGCCGTAGGAGTCAGGGAAGCTCTCTCTTGGGCAAAAGGACATAGCTGGAGGATGGTAGAGGTCGAGACAGATTGTATTCGGGTGGTGAATCAGGTCCAGAGAGGCAAACACTTACAAAACATGTTTGGGGGGATCATCCACGACTGTAGACGGTTACTCTCAGCTCCCGATAGCAATAACTCGTTATCTTTTTCCCGTAGATCATGTAACAAAGCGGCCCACGAATTGGCCAAATTTGCGTTGATTAACAGTAGTTGGAGTTATGGTGAGGGGCCTGTCCCACTAGCTGTCTGGCTTGATGCCGGGTTAGTTGCTATTTATTAAATAAAATTCGCGTTTCCTTCAAAAAAAAATAAAGAATATTATTTATAATAACCTGATAAATATGATCTATATATGACTCTAGACTCATAATTACTAAAAACCCATAATTTACAGCCAATCCATTTATATGAGACATGTCAGGTGGTGAGAGAGAGGAGCAATCGGAGGCTAGCAAACTAGTAAAAGATGAAAGATGTCTAGCACCATCCATTCATCACCCCAAATCTTCTACCTCTCATATTAATGGA
Organism: Geranium rotundifolium; assembly: GCA_963920655.1. NCBI lineage: Eukaryota > Viridiplantae > Streptophyta > Magnoliopsida > Geraniales > Geraniaceae > Geranium > Geranium rotundifolium. The sequence continues at coordinate 17,115,143 of OY987321.1, forward strand.
GGAGAGAGAGACGGAGAAAAAAAGTTCTCAATAACATTATTTTAACATTTTGAATGAATATTAGGTTTGGTTATTTTGCACTAAAAATTAATGAAACGTTAATACAATGAAGTAAAGTGAAACAAAATATAACAATCAAATTATTTTTAAAATATGTAGGTGAAAATTTTGTCATGTTAACTATATAGAACAGATATTTCCCCTATTATATATACGGGGGAGTGTAGTAGTTATGAAACACATGCACAAACAAGCATCTTTCACTAAAATTTAAGGTATAGAGAGGGACAAGAAAGGGAGTTTTGTGGTGAGGAAAGAATTGAATATTGTATTTTGGTTGGGTTGGGTGTGACTGATATAATCAAAGATGTCTGCATATTTCGGGTTGTCACTTAGCTGCTACGAAGTTTCGCAATGCTTATTACTTGTACCTTAATTTCCGTGTCTTACGATTGTCAGTGAAAATGACACCAAAATACTAATACCAGGTTTGTTATGTTACGTTATGGTTTTATAGATATTGTACAATCCTAGTCATATCCACGTAAGCTTATCTATCTATCTATTTATTAATTAATATTATTTACTCCCACCCCTACTTCAACTTGCATCTCTTCTGATTCCCATTTAGTGCTTAGTTGTCTCACTTTCTTCGTCCTCACTCAATGCTCCCTCCAGTTTACTATTATCCACCTAAAGTTAACTTTAAATACAGATAACAGTGGATCTACAGCTCTTGAAAATAATGAATACAAATTTGAGCCGCTGGATCAAATATGATCAATGGCTGTAATAAATAATTATCTTCGGCTGAAAATTAATTTAATTAACATATTGAAGGGCAAATCTGTCATTCTGCGGTTACATTGGATGCACAAAAACTCTTTATAATTCTGCACGCGATTCATCACGTGATTCTGCAGCGACTCAGCAACTAGTTGCGATTTTTCAGAAGATGGTCACGATTCTGCAGCAATTGGTAGCGATTCTATATCAACAATGATGATTCATCAACCAATCCTTCAATATTCAACAATCGATAGTCAAAATTTCAATTTAATATATCAATTATGTGATTTATCTTGATTTTCTTTGTTGATGGTGGCAGTAAATCAGTTACTGTTGATTGTTCTTCGTGAATTCTCAACAATATTGTGTCTGGTTTGAAACATGTTTTTGGTTATATTTTAAAAGGGGTAATTATAAATCAGTACACCCGCTGAAACCTCGTTTCATTATTGGTACCCCAAGTTTGATTTTTTTTTCTCGGTCCTCCAAGTTTAAAACGTTAACACTTAAGTCCAAATTATGTTAGATCTAACAGTGATACTGTTAAAATTAATTTTAATACCCAAAATGCCCCCGAGTATAATGTAGATGGTATAATTATTTTATAAATGTGAAATTATCATTTTACCCTCCATGATGTATAAAATATTTTTTTGTGAGGGTGTATTTGTCTTTTTAAACAAAATAAAAACAAATAAAATTTTAAAAGTACAATAACTTTAATACCATTGTCTCTCTCATAACAACTCTCTCTACCCTTCTCTCTCATCTCAACTCTCTCTCCTTCCTCTCAACTTTCTGTTGCAACGTTGTTCTTTGGGCAAAAATTTCTTTAAATTCTCAGAGAAAATTTAAAATTTTATTAAGGTGTAAAACAATTATAATCACAATTACAAATCTATTCAATCTGTGCCACCGTCTTCGGCTGAGCTCCGCCGCATGGGCCACCGCGTGTGGAGGGCCTACGTCGGAGCCTCCATTAAGATCCCTCCTCGATCTAGAGTTTAGGTGGTGGCAAATCAGAGGACGGAATCGTGTCGCTGAGGGCCGCCGCCGCGGTCCTTAGCCATCGATCTGGGTCGGCTGATACACTGCCGCCATTCTTGGTCGGAAGGATCTGTGCTAAGATGAACAGATCTGTGCAAAAATCGAATCAAATTTTCGCACAAATTTGTGCGAAAATCCATTTGGGCGAAGTCAAGAAGAGGGAGGGTTCGGCTAGATCTGTGCGGCGGTGACGGCGAGGAGTTCGGGCGGAGGCTATGACCAGGAACAAAGATGTTTCGCGACAGAGGCCTCCAACAGCGACCTCAATGACTCTGGAAGTAGTGTCGAAAAAATTCAGGGAACCATGGCAGGGAAAATTATGGAGGCTTAAGGCTTATGGAGGAGATGGAAAGCCATGGTGGTGGTGCGATTGAGTTTGGGTTTAGATGGCTTATGGTTTAGATGGGTTAGGTTTAGAGGATAAGAGACAGAGAGGGCTGAGAGGAGGAGAGTGATTTGATGAGGGCAATATGGTCAATTTAACATTTAAAAATGATTTTATTTGTTTTACAAAAGACTAATATACCCTTCATTCTTAACTTCAATTTATTAATTAGAGGAGGGTAAATGGGTCATTTCGTATTTATCAAAACAATTACATTATTTACTAATAATACTGCGAGGGCATTTTAGACTTTTTATAAACCTCATCAGTTAACAGATTTGAACTTAAGTGTGACAAAATGAAACTTGGGGGACCAAGAAAAAAAAAATCAAACATGGGGTACCAATTCTGAAACGAGGTTTCAGCGGGTAAACTGATATGTAATTACCCCTATTTTAAACTTGCTCTAATTGTAGCAACAACCTGAAATTTCATATATTGACTATCTAAAACACGTTACTGATTTTCACCAAATTCTATCAAATCTTAGCTTCTGCAATAGAATAAATATGTTGAAACATGTTTCTAACAAAGAGTTTTCCAAACACCAGTGCATGATTTTAACAAATTCTGTAAAATTTAAGCTTCTGCAATAGAATAAATTTGTCATAAATAGGTTTTGGAGAGACAGTTTCACCATAATGAGCACATACCAACAGAGAGAGGCAACTACCATCAGTCTATTTACAGGAATTACACAAAAATCAGAGAGTTTGGGTATTCTGAAACACCTTCCAACGGTAATTGAGAAACTATAAATTCATGACAAAAAGACACTAAAACATGTTTTGGAGAGACCATTTCAATAATTTAACGCATATCAACATAGAGAAACAATTGACATCAGTCTATGTTATAGAAATTTCACAAAAATTAAAGAGTTTAAGCAGTCTGAAACATGTTCCTAACAATAATTGAGAAACTATGAATTCATGAGAAAAAAACACTGAAACAAGTTTCGGAGAGACAATTTCACCAAAATGAGTACATATAAACAGATAGAAGCAATTATCATAAGTCTACTTACAGAAATTACACAAACATCAGAGAGTTTGAGCAGTCTTAAACATGATCTTAACAGTTACTGAGAAACTATGTAACCATGACAAATGGACACTTAAACAGGGTTTGAAGAGACAATTTCACCAAAATGAGTACACATCAACATATGGAAGCAATTGAAAACATTCTATTTACAGAAATTACAAAAAAAATCAGAGAGTTTGAGCAGTCTAAAACAAGTTCCTAACTGTAACTGAAAAACTATGATTTCATAAGAAATGGATACTGAAACATGTTTTGGAGAGACCATTTCACCAAAATAAGCATATATCAACAGATAGAGACAATTTACATCAGTTTATTTACATAAATTTCAAAAAAAATCAGAGAGTTTGAGCAGTCTGAAACATGTTCCTAACAGTAACTGAGAAACTATGAATCCATGAGAAATGGATACTGAAACAGGTTTTGGGAGAGACAATTACACCAAAATGACCACATATCAACAGAGAGAAGCAATTGACATCAGTCTACTTACAAAAATTCGACACAAATAAGAGAGTTTGAGCAGTTTGAAATATGTTTCTAACAGTAACTAAGCAAGTATGAATACATGAGAAAAGAATACTAAAACAAGTTTTCGAGAGGTCATTTCACCAAATTGAGTACATATCAACAAAGATAAGCAATTGACATCAGTTTATTTACATAAACTCCACACAAATCAGGTTTCAAACAATTTACAAAAAGGTATTTGCGCTGATTTCACACAAACCAACAAGTTACAGAAGTATGAAACACGATTAACAACAAATAAGAACCTATGAAAGCATAAATAAAAGACACTAAAACATGTTTCAAACAATTATTTGACTTCTTTATCTTTTTCACAACACTCGGTACCTTCTCACGCTTCATCTTGTTCGTTATTTTCTTCATAACTTTATGGTAGTGCATCTTCTTGATTTGTCTTCTTCGATTCGACTTCTTCTGTTCATGCTCTTCGGTTGACTTTTTTGACTCGTCTTGATAGATTCGTATTCTTCGACCCCTGTACTTCGACTAGGCTTGGTCAATTCGTGTCGTTCTTTGACTACTCTTGATAGATTCGTGTTCTTTGACTCATTTTTTTCGATTCGTGCTCTTCGACTCTTGTTCTTCGATTGATCTTGGTTGATTCATGTTCTAGGACTCGCGTTCTTCGATTCTAGATTTTCAAACCCTAATTGGAATCGTCGCAAAATCGCCTCTCGCACACAACTCAACAGTGAAATGGTTGAAATGACGATAATGCCCTTGGTCCAAGTTAGCAAAATAGGGAAATGACCAAAATAAATTCAAAGTTCGACTCATTTACACGTCCACGTCCCCGCGTCAGTCTCAGTCGTTGCTCATCTGATCGTGTGGTTGGCATTTGTTCCTATTTTCCTATTTAAATCTATGGTTTTCGCAGGAGTATCTCCCATTACCTTTTTAATATAACGTCTAGCCGAATTTTTTAAATATAAATGTGATTGACATATTTAAAAGTTTATGCCAAATTTAATCTTTATGAATGATAATCTGTCCTTTAAAGTTAGGTTTAATTTAATAAACAACTCAATTTCAAATCTAATTTTTTCAAGCTTGACATGCTTGCAAGTCTACTTATTTTATAACTAATTAATTACATTTATTATAATGTAGGTATAATTTAAGTTGTATTAAATATTTATATTAGAAACTAGACCGGTCGAATAAGTCAAGCTAAATTTATAAAACATTTTAACCAAATTCAAGTTTAATTATAGTAATTTATTCAGGTTCAAGCTGGGCCTGTAATTCAACCGAGTGGTTTTGACAAATACATGTTTGATTTGAGTAATCACTCTCTCTCTCCTTCATCTAATTCCATAATTAATTAGTATATAATCTTCTGTGGCCGTGATTCTCGTTTATTGTTTCCAAATCAATTGATAACAATTTTGTGCGATTTAATTGGGATAGTTAATGAATGTGGGGGTTATAATTAGTAATTAAAATGGATAAGATAATATTATTTGATCTATTGATGCGTCAGTGACAAGGCAACACAACGTCCAAATTGAACACGCTTTCTCTGCTTCTTCCTCTTGTGATTTATGTGGGTCCACTCTTCACTCCCTCCCTCCCTCTCTCTCATTTCTTTACTTTTTTATTATATAGCGGAGAAATGACACTTTTTGTACGTACAATTACATTTTTGAGACTTTCATACCTTATTTTTCTTTTTTTTAATAAATTAAATTTTATTTTAGAACAATTTATCCTTAAAATACTAAAAATACTAAAATTACCCTTAGGATTGAGCCGGTTCAATTTCAATCAGAACCAACTATAATTTAATTAACATGAAATTACTTTTTTATCCTTCATTAAATAATAATTTTATCTCACAATATAAAGGTATATTGGTCTTTTCAAATAACAAATTAAAAACTAAAAATAAATTATCAAATTACAATTCCCCCCTCTCCTCGATGTTCATCATCTTCTTCATGTCAACTTCTCCGGCGTCCCATCCGACGTCCTCGCCGGGCCGGAGCAGAGGCAGTTCGTGATTCCAACACGGTTCTTGAAGCTTTCAGTGGTTGTGGGTTTCCTGAGCAAGACAGAGGAGGAGTTTAGGTTCCCTGACGACGGAGGCCTCGTCCTTCCCTGTGATTTAATGTTTTTTTGGGAGCAACTGAGGCTCCTCGACATGGACGAGCGGAGGTTTGGGCGGTTGGGGCTCGACGAGTTTGTGAATTTGGTGTCGAAGGTCGAATTTGGTGTCAGAGGTCGGAGATCGCAGAGAGGGTGCGAGTTTGAGCTTGAGTCTCTCTCTCCTGGGTCGCTCGATTTCCGGCTCTGAAAGAGTTCTCCATCGTCGTGTCTCGTCGGAATTGGGCAGGTGAGGAAGTAGAACATCAACAACAAGACCAATTTGAGGATTTTGAAGAGACGGAGGCTGAATTGGGTCTAGAAACGGTGTCGTTTTCTGGAATCGAGTCCGACGATTTGGAGCTGAACTGGGTGTGGAGGAGCAGCAAGGGCCTCAAGAGTCCGGCGAGTTGGGAACTATACTGCCGGGAACGTCCTGCTCGACGACGACCTCTCCGGCCGGCTCGGGGACTTCGGGCTCGCGAAGCTCCATAAGTAGGGATCGAACCCAGGCACGACGCGCGTGGTGGGGACACTCGGGTACCTGGCTCTAGAGCTGTCTCGGATCGAGAAGCCGGCGGGAGGCGATCGGTCGAGAACAGAGTGGCGCCGGAGGAGGAAAGTCAGTGGTGGATTGGAATTGAAATGGTGACATTCAATTGAAAATTTGATGTATAATTGAGGGTAATTTCATCTTCTTACACTCTTTTAAAATTGGGTCGATTATCTTCATTAGGTCAAATTTAATTTTAATTCAATTTAAAGGTAATTTCGATATTTTAAAATTTTAGAAGTAAGTTGTCATAAAATAAAATTCAGGATCCTAAAATAAATAACAAAAAAAATAGCGCATGAAAGCGTCAAAACTTTATATTTGGGTGCAAAAATATCATTTTCCCTCTATATATTATCATTATTACGTACCTTCCTCATCGCCACCACCACAGTCCTCACTGTCGCCGGAATATTCTGGTACGAAGTCTCTCTGCAATGGTGTCTCAGCCTCTTGTCGGTTTCGTCGGCGTCGATGATCTCACCCTCCAAATGGCTGCTCTGCTCCTCCGCTCTGGCTACAGACTCCAAGCTTTCGAGGTCTGAAACCTTTCTTCCATCCTTCTCTCTCTAATTATCTTCTTCTTCGAAAATTCATGAAATGGATTGTTTTCAGTCGCTTACAAACCTGTTCCTCCTGTTGACTTTGAGTAATTTAATCGCTCAAATTCGAAATTTAGGTCCTGGTGCTCTTGAATGATTAATGCGCGATGATCGGAATCAGTATCTTTGTTGAAAAGTAATCGTGTCGTGGGCTTTGCGCTAATTTGATTGTTAATTAGGGAAAATGTTGTTGATTGAGAAAAACAATCTGTTCGGTTCAGCTCATGATTCATGTTCTTGTTTGTCGAACAACCCTTGTGCATGGACACGTTTATTAGCTTGCTTATCCCAGCTGAAACGGGAGCTGGCTGATAATGACCGCTGACTTTGCTCTGTTCAGTGTCGGTGGTGATTGGTAAAGTAATTCCATTTCAACAACATTCCTAAATTTGTGTGCTTGCAGGTTTCTGAGCATTTTATGGGTCAGTTCTTGAAACTGGGGGGAACCAAATGTGGCAGCCCTATGGAGGCAGGAAAAGGTAACCCATATTTCGCTCTTTTCTGGTCTGACCTTTTATTCTGGCTGGATTGTATTGCTTACAAGTTGTTTGTACATGACCAGTATCAAACTGACTGGAATGTTGTGAGATAAGCTCTTTGCAGCAACTGAAAGGATTAGAACATTAGATTGGCAACATATGATGTTTATCCACTTATATATGGATGGATATGTGATCAACCTTTGCTTATTGAGTATACTCAAATGACACATTAAGGAAGAATACAAATGCCTATCATACCAAAATTTAGTTACATCATCAGAATGATGATCAGTACTACATTTGATTCTAATGTGTCCACCGATTAGTTTTCCTGGTAGTTTTGAGAAAGTGGTACCTAATTAAACAGTAACTATTTTGATATTTGACGGTTTACATTGATTTCCTCCCCTCGTTTTTTCACGCAGATGTTACATTTTTAGTTGTGCTAATACATGAAGTCGACCAAGTAAATACAATAGTTTTTGGCCATGAGGGTGCTCTGAAAGGTGCGTAATGAAGACTTTTACACATTACACAACATCAGCTTTTCTTACCTGGTTGGTATTCTGAACATGATGCTTGATTGGCATGCAGGGTTGCATAAGGATGCTGTTCTTCTTCTCCATTCAACTATGTTGCCATCACATATTCAAACATTGCAAAAGCGTCTCACAGGCAGTATATATACTCAGAAAATTTAGCTTTGATGTTGACAGCCTTTGCAATTCTTTCCATTCACCTGATAAATAGAATTTTCCATTACAAACAAATAAATACTTTGGGATCTCATTGACCACTTGATGAGTAAATTCATTTGTCTAACTTATCATAGACGGTGACATATTAATTGTCATTGCAGAGGATGGTGCAACAGTTTCTCTAGTGGATATGCACGTCTTTAGGGGAATGTCTGACATGTTAAATGGAAAACTCATGGTGATATAATCTCTTACACACTTTTCCATTCAATTTCAGATTTCCTTCATCTTATATTTTCTTACATTTAGTGAAATCCTGATTTTCTTATGTTTTATTTTTACAATGGTTAGATTACATCCTCAGGGAGATCAGATGCTATTGCAAGAGCACGACCTGTTCTCTCTGGTAAATCTTACTCTCATATGCATGTATGTTTGTGAAGACACAGAAAAGTAGATATAATTTTCCCAAAAAAATATTTGCATATTTGTCTTGCTCTACACACACAAAACTAGATGTAGGTAAATGTCCATTCTCTTTGACATTGTAGACCTTTACTTCTTTTAGCATGTGTTCTCCCATCTCTGTATGCATTTATCTAGACATGCATGTGCACACAAGAAATAGAAATATACCTAACACTGACAAAAGTAGATATATACATAGGCGTGTAGGTGCTATTATATATCCTAGACCTTTACTTTATTTTTTCTCAAATGTTTACCAAGTAGATATATTATATATACATATAATTAGTACCTGCACACATGTATATAAATCTGAACATTGAATTTTATGTCCTGCAACAGCAATGTGTGAAAAATTATATGTTTTTGAGGGTGAAGTTGGTGCTGGAAGGTATGCTTTCTTCTTCACTTTGTCTGTTTCAGTGATCATGATTCTAGAATTTAACATCAAATTTCTGAGTAGAAGTGTAATACTAATGGTTAATTTGGTATGCCAATTTAAAATGTTCAATTGTAATATTTCATATTGGGCCACATAAAAGGGTTTAGGCTTCCTATAGTAAATGTCAACGTCAACCTTGTTAGTATAATTTGGTGTTTGCCTTTGTATGAGGCTTTATCCTCTCTCCTTTGGGCAATATCGGGCTTAACTATTTAACAAATAAAAATTGAAATATTTCCTACATGTATCCACTGAAAATAATGCACTGATTTTGGAGCTTAGTTTTGGCACTTCACGTCTCAGTGATAATGTTTGAAAATTCTGATTTTTCTCTTTCAGTAAAATTAAAATGGTTATTGAGGTGCTTGAAGGAATTCATTATGTTGCTGCGCTTGAGGCTATTTCTTTGTGTACCAAAGCTGGAATTCACCCACGGATAGTCTATGACATCATTTCTAATGCAGCTGGGAACTCATGGTGAGAGCATTTATCTTATTACTCCATTATATTTTTCTGGTAGTTGTATTTGATGATCAAGATTGGCAGTGGAAGCAAGCATAACAAGGGCTTGAAACTGATTCTATTGCATATAGTTGCCTGACATTCAAGTAGGTCCCGTGTTGCTCAAAACCCAATATAATGCTATAGTGACTTTGACTGTAGTCTGCTAAAAAGAAAACCATCCTATATATGGTTGAGTTCTTGTGTGCAATACATAATTTTGTCATTCAGAAGATCATTTCTATACCAATATGTAGTAACAACTTAGGAGAAATCTTGAATTCTCTACTTTTGTTGTCTTTATGTGAATGCTAAAGGCTAAGTAGTGTATGATGCATGATGACACAGTTTGCCATTCAAATATGATGTCTTATTCATGTTTGTGCTCATTGAAGATTTCTGCTGTCATGATTAGTGTTAAGTGGATCTTAATTAAAATATTCATATCTTGTCGCTGAGCGAAACTCTGTCAGTGCAGGATTTTCAAGAATTATGTTCCGCAGTTGTTAAATGGTATTCATACCAAAGACTCATTCCTGAATACTTTCGTTCAAAATCTGGTAAGGTTGCTTCAGTGACAGTTTTTCAGTTGAATTGCCTGATTCCACTTAAAATTTTTGGCCTTTACTTCAATTAGTAGTTTATGTTATTATTTCTATTACAATTTAATTGTTTCTATCCTAACATTTGCTTTGCTTCATTTTTTGATAATTTCTTAATTAAGTACTACATCATGAAATACATGCTTGATAGTTTGCTTCTATTGGATGTACTGATATCTTTGTCAACCCTATTCAACAACCGTATATGTATAAACCCTTTTCTTTTTCTTGATAAGCTACAGACTTTTATTGCAATAAGAAAAAAATATTACAATAAGTAAGAAAAAGGAAGCAAGTAAAAAGCTACCCAGAGCCCTAAGGGTGCCAACCCTGAAACAGCAATATAGTATTCTGATAAGCCTGACAACCTTAACACTTCTTATAATTGGTACAGATATTGGGATAACTTTATTTGGAGTAGTGCAATGTAATGTTCTCATAACTAAATTTAAAAGAAATGTATAGTTAAAATATTATTTACCTCCATGATTTCTAACTAATAGCTGTCAGATGAGTCAACGTCACACCATAGATGTGTCATTATATGGTAAAATGAAAGTTCAGATTCTTTATTATAGCCTGTTGGGTCGTTCTCTGGTTGGAAGCTGTTTTGATAAACTACATGACACAAAAAACTAATCCTTTTTGTTATATTTTCTTTTTAATTTCAAGGGCACTCTTACGGATGTAGCCAAATCGCTTACGTTTCCTCTTCCACTCTTCGCGGTTTCTCATCAACAACTTATTCTTGGTAGTCATTTAATTATGTTGTATAATATTAGACTCGTTTCCCTAGGATACTGCTCGGGAATGACTTACTTACCTGCTTACTTTTTCTGTTCAGGGTCTTCATATGGAAATGATGGTAATGGCAGTGTTGCACTGATTAAGGTTATTCTCAACGAATCTTGCATATGAAGAATTTATAACTTTATAGTTCAGGCTTCATTTGGCGCTATTCTGATTGGATGCTTTCAACATTTATGATCTCAATTTTTCTTGCTACATTTTCACTATTTAATTCTTGCACAGATTTGGGATGAATTACTTGGGGTAAACATTACAGATGCAGCAAATGCGGAAATCTACTACCCTGAGCAATTGGCAAAACAAGTTACGTCCAAATCAAAAACTGTGAGTCGAATAGGATTCATTGGTCTTGGAGCTATGGGGTTTGGAATGGCAACTCACCTTCTCAAATCAAATTTCTCCGTTGCCGGTTATGACGTAATTCCTCCTTCCCCCTTTATTTCACTTTTGCAAATAGTTCTATTCATTGCTTGATTGAAAAACTAATGGCATTTGATTGTGACGTTGTGGCTTATGTTTACACTTTATTTCTAACATTGTTGTCTTCTATGTGGTAAAAAGTCTGAAACTATCACTTACAAGTCAGATGTTTTGATATATTTTCAATTTGATCATTTTCAACCCAGTTTGGAATCACGGTGAAATAAATGTAGCAATATTGATCGGTCATATAGTTTTCTTCCTAACTTTTGTAAAGTTTTTGAGACTACAAGTTGCTGTTCATTCTGAACTGTATTTCTAAAACCTTTTTCATGCCATCATTTGAGGGCTAAAGAAGGCCATCAAGCAAAGTGGATGTCTTTTTTCTGTAGATACTTATTTAATAGTAAGAACTAGGAAGTGCATGCTTCAGTCAATTTTGCATCACATTGCTAAGAACCTTTCCTAACTTCTTATTGCTTATTGGGAGACATCCTTTTGGGTCAGAAGAAATGCTTCGATCCTCTTATTTTTATGGAGAGATCCATGAATCGGGATTTAATGCATATAGAGGCAAATGGTCCATTTTGAAAGTGAAAAAACTTATTGATTGAGCATTAACTGTCCATGTTTCGGGAGTCCCATCCGATTGGTTAGGCTTGCTTTAGGATAGAGAGTAATTTAGGGTATTTCTAAATGTGAAATATTGATCTTGAAATTAATTTTTCTTCACAATCTGTGGGGTGTAGAGTAGTTTATGTGCTTGGAATTCATGGTAAGATTAGAATCATATTTATATTGGAGTCTTATTTTCTGATTGTATTGTCTACCTCTATAAATATGGAGTTAGTTATTATGCTAATTTGCACCTCTTGATTTCAATCTCCGTTGTCTGAAACCGCAAAATTATACATTACCCCCACTTTTGGATGTGTGTACAAATGCATTCTCTTATAGATGTGTGCTAATCACTGTGTTTTTCTACTTAAGATGTAGTTTTCTGGACTGAAGTTTGGGTATATGCATAATATATACCTTTATAGAAGATGTACTTACTTCATTTCATGGACAACAGGTATATGAACCATCATTAAAACGATTTGAGAATGCTGGTGGTTTGGTTGGAAGGACTCCAGCTGAAGTTGCTAAAGGTATTATAAGTGTGGTCCAATAGTTTATCAAAAACTTGTCATTCTAACAGAATAAGCTGATAATACTTTGTATTTTGTTAATGTTCTTGACCAATCCCCCTCACACATGCACTCTACTTGCCGGAAGATTTCATCAAATTCAGCTTCAGCATATCCTTATGTTTGCTATACCATTGGACTCGTCTGCCTTATCTTTTTGCCACAACAGTCTAAAATACATGCTGCATCTTGTTCATGTAATTCTACAAATAAATCTAGGGTAAATTCCACATGACCCCCCTTAACTACAAAATCAATCTATGAGGTGCCTTAACTATCCAAAAATCCCACTTTACCTTTTTTTGTTGACTTTTTTCAAAATTCTGTTAAGTTTTTTGTGAAATGACGAAAATACCCTTGTATCTGAAAAATTAAAATAAATAAATAAAAATGGTTTTGAACTTTTTTTTTCTATTTTCTCGTTGTACAAAATAAAGAATAAAAATAATATTTTAGTATTAATTTTTTATTTTAAAAAAATTATTTATAAAAATTAATAAAAATAAAAAACGATGTTTAAAAGTAAATTTTTATTTTTAAATTTTTTTTATAAAAAAAACTTTTTAAAAATTATTTTTACTATTAACAAAATTTTATTCTTTATTTTGTAGAACGAGAAAGTTAGAAAAAAAAATTCAAAATCATTTTTATTTATTTATTTTAATTTTTCAGATACAAGGGTATTTTCGTCATTTCAGAAAAACTTAACAGAATTTTGAAAAAAGTCAACAAAAAAAGGTAAAGTGGGACTTTTGGATAGTTTAAGGCACCTCTCAGATTGATTTTGTAGTTAAGGGGGGGCATGTGAGACACGCTTATAGTTAAGGGGGGTCATGTGGAATTTACCCATAAATCTAATATGAGTAAATATTATTTATTGCTTTTAGAAAAGAACTGGACGGACCATATATTTGTTGGAAAACCAGCAAAGTGCTCTCTTTTGTAGTTGGTATGTGCCGGCGATGAATGTGGGAGTACTAAAGCATATGATATTTGTGTGCATAGGGTAATAGAATCTTATGTCACGTAACAGCTAATAGTAACATTCTACATTTTGCACGGGAGTTTGTTTTCTTTTGATATGCTGCAGGATATTTTATGTAACAAACTCATTGTAGTTTTCATGAAATCTTTAGATGGTCTAGAACCTTCATTTGATAACATTTACTTCTTATAGATGTTGATGTGCTGCTTATCATGGTAACAAACGAAACTCAAGCTGAGAGTGTTCTGTATGGCGAATTTGGCGCAGTTTCTGGTAAAAAAATGCTTCTGAGTAAATCTGTTTGTATTGTGAATACAGTGCTTATATTTTTCGTTTTGCAGCCCTTCCATGTGGAGCATCCATAATCCTTTCATCCACTGTCTCTCCCGGATTCGTGACGCAACTAGAGCAGCGCTTACAAAGTATGTCCTACTTATGCAACTAATGATCTAATTTCTAAATTACATAACGTGTTGTACTTTGCTCTCGTGCTTGTGGTTTTTGTATTGCTCTAGGCTAGGACATTAAAGGTAGACCAATGGAGATAGGGAATGACAAAAATAGGACAAATCTCTTTTGCTGATTCATCATAATATTATGGCCAATTTGTGCAAACATTTGAGTATTTCACTTACGATGCATTGTTCTGAAATTGTTCTACTTTCCAGGTGATGAACTAGGTTTGTTGATAGAGGCATCTTCTTGTCATTAAACTGAGTGTTGGGGATGTCATCTTGTGCAATACATTTTCTGCTGATTTGATGCATATAATGGCATAGAAAAGAGGATTACAAATCGGAGGAATCAAATTTCCTTCTCATTTAGGAATCATTTTTACTCTAATTTTGGACTTCTAAATTGGCCGTTCTCAGAATGAAACACAATTTTTGTATGCTTTCTACAGAAAGTCAGCCCATTGCACAAGGCTCCCACCATTGTAGGGTCCAAGGATGGTTATTTATTTTCCTGATGAATAATTTGTCATATATAAGGTTCTTTCATTTTTTTTATTTTGTTGTGTGATAATGTAATAATCAATCTGCATATTTTTTGATACAGGCAAGGGTTTGCAATTGATAGATGCTCCTGTTTCTGGTGGTGTTAAGAGGGCTTCCGAGGGAACACTTACGGTGTGCAACTGGAATCTTATTTACCGAATGGCCTCTTGTTGGATGTATTCACAGAAACTTATGTATTATTTATCGATCTTTTCAGATTATGGCTTCTGGTACCGATGAAGCTCTCCACAGTACTGGTTTAGTTTTATCAGGTATTAAGCATATTATATGTGGACTTCATATCAAAGAAGGCATTGTTTACAGAATTATTGATTATCTGAGATGTTCACAACATGATTAACCCTTCACTTGACTGAATATAATTAACAGCATTGAGTGAGAAGCTCTACATTATCAGAGGAGGCTGTGGAGCTGGAAGGTACTTAGTTATTTTTTTACCTTTTTTTTTAGAGAAAGGGAGCCTTTCTTCATTTTGTTTTTATCTTGTGTACTGTAGTTGCGTTAAGATGATCAATCAATTACTAGCTGGAATCCATATTGCATCCTCAGCTGAGGCAATGGCGTTTGGAGCTCGGTTGGGTCTTAATACCAGAACATTATTTGAAGTCATCATAAATAGCAGTGGAACATCTTGGTATGTATCGGTATGCTAGTGACTATTAGGGTCATGGTTTTGGTTCTTATTACTTCTTATTGGCTATTATTCTTATTTAATAATAGGCCCACTAAAATAACTTGTATTTGGTTATAAGTCTTGTAAATTAGTGATCGATATTTTCCTTTTAAATAAGATTCAACTTATTATGATAGAATTACCCCTAAAATAAATGAATAAATTATTTATTTAATCAAGAAAAGACCATTCAAACACTTATTAAAACACATTAAACAAGATGTGTAATGAGTTTTTTAGCTTCCCATATCTAGTAAAATCACTTTGAAGCACCTAAGGAAAATGCCCAGAAGTGGTAAACTCTTGGTAGAGAAAACATTAGTAATAGGAAAATGCTCTGTTATTGCATGCTCTGTTACATTAGTTACAAGTTGTTATATCATGGTTTACATGCTAGTACATTTGCTTGTTTTAATAATTGAAGCTTCATCTATTAGTCTTTGCCAGGAACTCAGTTTATCTAATGTTAATTGCTTTTCAGGATGTTTGAAAACCGTGTTCCACACATGTTGGACAATGACTATACACCATATTCTGCACTTGATATCTTTGTGAAGGATCTGGTCAGTTGAGAAAGCAATCAATGCTGTGCCTTTTAGATGAAATAACTTGTCTAACTGGTTATATTCAGGTAGTTATTCTAACGATTGTAATCATTGGCAGGGCATTGTTTGTCGTGACTCCTCATCCCGTAAAGTTTCACTTCAAGTCTCCTCTGTTGCACACCACCTGTTCTTAGCAGGTATAGTGTAATCTCTAGCCCGCCTTAAAGACTTTACTAATTTAGCCTTTTTCCTTTCACACGAGAAGATAGAGACCCAAACCCACAGGTTCACGTTGTATGTCAATCCGTGCTTGACAGACATAATGGTCTCCATGCATGGGACAGCTAAGATGACACTGTATTATGCTAAGAAAACTTGTTATTAAAGTATACATTAGGGTATAGGCCATGCAGGAAAATGTTTTCTGTGCAGCCCTTGTAATGATCGGCATCTCCATATTTCTACTTTTGAGCTGTTACTTTATGGTGTCTTCCAATCAAGCAGGTTCTGCTGCCGGCTGGGGTAGACAAGATGATGCTGGTGTAGTTAAGGTAAGTTGCCATTTTATCTTGCTTTAAGTCCACTGATTACATTCCAATATATCTGCTCAATTGTTTCTCCTATATACCTAGCTTCTATGGTGGTATATGATTGTTCCACAGTTAGTGTGGGGGGGCTGCTGCTTTAGTTCATAGTTTCTTCTTAATGCGGTGAAAATTTTCCTTCCATGATATTTTTAAGATAAATAATTGGTGCAACCAACAAAAATAAATACCATTGGATCATTAAGTGGGTGTTGACATAGAAGACAATATATGTTTAATTCATTGATAATTCAATGTCTAAATACAATGAGAGACCCTTTATATAGGGAAGTGCCCTACAACACGTTTGGCTGAGTTGATGTTCATATGTGATTATGCCAAACCTAATTTTAGTCTTTTATGAATCTGTATTGGCCAAAAACAAAGTTGTGATAATTATATAATCTAAGTACTGTGGTTGAAATAAAAAGTATAACACTAAATTTGCTTGAATTTTTTTTATTTATCAACATACAAAAAAATGGTGGAACTATGGCAGAACAGTAAATTTCTTGTTTCATTCTTACAAGCTTGAGTCACCTATTTAAGATAACATATGTTTTGCAAAGAAGTGATTCGAAATACAAAAATAAACTCAACTGTGACATATTCCTTAACTTGACAGGTGTATGAGACACTTACTGGGGTTAAAGTTGAAGGAAAACTGCCGATTCTTAAGAAAGAAGTTGTATTGAAGTCTCTTCCGTCTGAATGGCCTGTAGATCCCATTTGTGATATACAAAAATTGAATGAGAGCAATACAAAGACTTTGGTTGTTCTGGATGATGATCCAACAGGAACCCAAACTGTTCATGATATTGAAGTATTGACAGAATGGTGCGTGCTTACTTCCATTCTGGTATTATTACATTGCAATACAAATTTTCTAGACTAGACATCATCATATAGTGTGATACTGTTTCCCGTGCATACAAACTAGTGCAAAATCCAGTACCACGTATTTTATAATTGGTATTTGATATCCAGTTGGTTGACTGCTTTTTAACTAATTCATGTCACGTCATCTATATTGAGCGGGATTTCATCATATGGGGAGGACATGTATTTAACAATACTATTCGTCTATACTTTTACCCTAGGCTCCACAACTATGAAATTGGATACTCTATTTTAATTAAAAACATGACTAATTAGTTACACTTAACGTAGAAACAATGCTTCATTTTCTTTGCAGAACAAGAACTACTACTATATTACCAATCAACATCTGATTACATCATATCTCCGTCAATACTGTTTTTCATATGCAATATGTGATCAGACCTTTCATCGTGTGAGATTAAAGATGTTGATTAATATGGTTTGTCATTTGCAGGAGAGTTGAGTCACTTGTTGAGCAGTTCAGCAAAAAGTCTAAATGCTTTTTCATTTTGACTAACTCTAGGGCCTTGAGTTCTGAGAAGGTAAGAAGTTTAACGATACATTGTCAAGTTCATTAATCTTGTTTACTTCTTCCTAATATTACTCAAAATTCAAGTAGAATCTAAAACATACTTTTGATTTTGCACTTGGATTTTTTTATTGAGCTGTTGATATCTACCAGGCTAGTGCACTGATAACGGATATCTGCAAAAACCTTTCTCTTGCTGCTAAATCCATCAAGGGGACTGACTTTACAGTAGTTCTGAGAGGTGATTCAACTTTGCGTGGCCATTTTCCCGAGGCAAGCACAATGAATTTAGAGTATATTAATTTTGCATTGAAACTATTGGACTTCGACGTTATACAGCTTGGCTAATGACAGTATTAACTTCGGTTTATATAGGAAGCTGACGCGGCTGTTTCAGTTCTTGGTGAAATGGATGCATGGATCATTTGCCCTTTTTTTCTTCAAGGAGGCCGTTATACTATTAATGATATACACTATGTCGCTGATTCAGACAGGTATTGGTGTTTCCCTTTTCAATTGAATCAGTGGAAAAGTAAAGTGGAATTCTAACACTTGGTGTTTCCATAGGCTTGTCCCTGCAGGGGAAACAGAATTTGCGAAAGACGCTTCTTTTGGTTATAAATCTTCAAATCTTCGTGAGGTCTGTATTACTTGCCGTTATATGTACTGACATACATTGCAAGCTTTATACACATAAAATGATTTATTTAATTGTAAATCTGTTACTTCATCTGAACTTCAGTGGGTAGAGGAGAAGACAGGACGTCACATTCCAGCCAGCAGCGTCTTGTCAATTTCCATTGATCTTTTGAGGCAAGGTGGACCCGATGCAGTATGTGAGAGACTGTGCAGTTTGCAAAAGGTACTGAGGACTATCCAAATACTGAACATTCAGGCTGATTTGGTTTTGTGCTCACTGATGTTTTCCATTATATGATAAGATGGCATATGTCCTGTCAGTCGAATTATAATTGAAAGTGTGGGATATGATGCATACTCCTCTCGAGCCAAAAATATGTGCCATTTGACTATTTTCAAAAACCAAGCATTCAAAACTTAGTGTTTGACTAACATATGGAGTGATATTAATGGTAACTGTGCTTTATTAACTAACTATTGGAAAGTGGACACTTATTTTGGGGCGCTAGTTTTAGGAATGTGGGAATAGACTTACCGAGCAATTTATAATAAGATTAATGCACTGAACAGCCATACAAAATGTCTTCTACGGCATGCCCATTCTATTTTCCATGTTATGTTATACAATGTTTACGTATAGGTTAACACTAAAAAACAGTGAAATTCTCTTGATTATTGAGTTATAGTATGAATTGTCAAATCCTCGTGACCATAAAAAGATCGCTTGTACTATGACTACATTTATGTGAAACCTATTGCTCCTATCTGTTATGCAATGACAGTTTTATTAGTTAGTTTGGTTTTTCTGTATGACTGTTACAGGGATCAACATGCATAGTTAATGCAGCTAGTGAAAGAGACATGGCTGTGTTTGCATCTGGAATGATCAAGGTTAGCTGTCAGCATTCCCAAGCTTTTTCATTTTGTTTTTCTCGTAACCCTCAATGTATGTTTTGCAACAACATTGAGAATTTTGATTCCTTATGTTCACTTGACTGATAGGCTGAGTTAAAGGGAAAGCGTTTCCTTTGTCGTACTGCTGCTAGTTTTGTTTCTGCCTGCCTTGGGATTATTGGAAAAGCTCCAATACTGCCGAAGGATATAGGAATTAACAAAGAAAGAAACGGTGGTCTTATAGTTGTGGGATCATATGTTCCAAAAACAACAAAACAGGTTCCCTTTGTGTAACTTTTTTCTTCATTGGTTGATTCTTTAATTAGACTCCATTTTTTATGCATCTTACTTATTCCTCTATCTTGGCCTCTGAAAGTGTTGTGATTCTCTTATACTACAGGTTGAGGAGCTTAAATTACAATGTGGACAAATCATAAGAACAATTGAGGTGACCTGAATGTTTGAGTTGTCATTGAAGTTTGCCAACCAGATTTGATAGCTCTTAACTCATTATGGATATTTTACTTTCTTTTGTCTTCCTCCTTTTTCTATAGGTTTCTGTTGATAAACTTGCCATGAAGTCAGTGGAAGATAGAGAGGAGGAGATTAGTAGAGCAGCTGAAATGGCAGATATTTTTCTTAGAGCTCGTAGGGACACTCTAATCATGACCAGTCGAGAACTCATCACCGGGAAAAGTAGGTGCCTTCTGTTGTGTCGTTTCTGTATGCAGTAAGCGCTTCCAATTAATGGAATGATCTTTAAGTTTTAGGCTTTGAGTATTTGATAGAAGAAAGCATCCTTATTGAAAGCCGTTTGTTCCACAACATAAACTCATTAACAAAAAAGTGATACATGCTGCTTACATCACCTTTATGCAAGTATAATTCTATACTTTTTTTCCTCATCACTCCACTTTCCATTTGGCAGCTCCTTCAGAGAGTTTGGAAATCAATTTCAAAGTCAGCTCTGCACTGGTGGAAATAGTTAGAAAAATTACTGCAAGGCCTCGTTACATACTCGCAAAGGTACACACACCGTTGCCAAGTGACCACATATTAGTGCATAGTCTCAGAGTGTGAAAATATGGTGTTATTAAAATATTGATTGGTACAGGGTGGAATCACATCATCAGACCTCGCAACAAAAGCTCTAGAAGCAAGGCGTGCCAAAATAGTAGGGCAAGCCCTGGCTGGTGTACCCTTATGGCAACTAGGTCCAGAAAGTAGGCATCCAGGAGTTCCATACATTGTTTTCCCTGGTAAGTTTGTTTGTGTTGTTATCAACATCTTCCTTCCTTGTACTATGTTTGGGACTAAACCTTTTTCCTGCTTTTTTTCTAGGCAATGTTGGTGACAGTAAAGCATTAGCAGGATTAGTGAAATCCTGGGCTCGTCCACTCAGACTTTCATCCACCAAAGAGCTCCTTCTTGTAAGAGCAGGCTGTTAGTTGAGTTGAGAGTTGTTATAATTATTTTTTTGCTCACGGATAGTGATTACATAAATATGTGTGTATGTACAGGAGGCAGAAAAGGGTGGATATGCAGTTGGAGCATTCAATGTGTATAATTTAGAAGGGATAGAGGCTGTTTTTTCAGCAGCAGAGGAAGAACAAAGTCCTGCCATATTACAGGTAGCAATCAATGAACATGTTGCTTCCCTACTCCACTCTATGGATTGGATGCTATAAATAATATTCTGTTTTTTGGCCCTCATCCAGATCCATCCGGGTTCTCTAAAGCACGGAGGAGTTCCCTTGATTGCGTGTTGTATCTCTGCAGCAGAACAAGCAAGTGTAAGTAGCAAATTTTAACCTCAGAAATTATACAAGTATGAAGAAAAGGAGTAATTGGTTATCTTTGACAACAGGTTCCAATAACAGTGCACTTTGATCATGGGACATCAAAGCAAGAGCTAGTGGAGGCTCTTGACTTGGTAACTTGCTTTCTTGTTATGTGTGTATAATAATACAGTACAGGGGACTATTTATTTAATTATTGGTCTGAAACGGCAGGGATTTGACTCGGTGATGGTAGATGGTTCCCATCTTTGTTTCGAGGAGAACATAGCATACACAAAGTGCATAACATTATTGGCCCACTCCAAAGATATGCTGGTGGAAGCTGAATTGGGGAGACTATCAGGAACAGAGGATGACTTGACTGTTGAAGAGTATGAAGCAAAGCTCACCGATGTTACTCAGGTTACTTCCCTTCCCTTTTATTAACTTTGTGCATGAACCATCCTCCTCCAACTTGTATCTACTTTCCAACAATTGTCTTGCAGGCTCAAGAATTTATTGAGAAGACAGGAATTGATGCCTTGGCAGTTTGCATTGGAAATGTTCATGGAAAATACCCCGCAAGTGGCCCAAATCTCAGGCTTGATTTGCTCAAGGTAGCCATATATCTTCTTGACGTGTAATTAAAATTGAGTTCTTTTTATTGTGTTTGATAATTGTTGCTGACTTTTAACTTGTTATGAATGAAGGAATTGCATGCCTTGAGTTTAAGGAACAATGTTCGATTGGTGCTTCATGGTGCATCTGGCGTGCCCAGAGATCTGGTCAAGGTACATACTGCTGCTATATCTTGAAACCTTGTTTATTTGTGAACAACCAAAACAGTACAACAAGCAGCTAACGAAATGAGATTGGTTGGTGTAAACGTACAGAAATGTATAGCCCTTGGTGTGAGCAAGTTCAATGTGAACACAGAGGTAAGGAAAGCTTACATGGACTCACTCGCCAATCCCAGCAAAGATTTGGTCAATGTTATGGAATCTGCAAAGGCCGCAATGAAAGCTGTCATCGCCGAGAAGATGCGCTTATTTGGATCAGCTGGAAAAGCATAAATACACAACAACATGACAGAGAGAGGGAGGGAGGAAGACCTGTTCATTTATTTATGTGCAGGCTAATAATCAAGTGAACAGTCAGTGTAGTGTAGGGGTTAGTATCCATTCAATTGCAAGCTAATAAAATATACTATTAGTTGAATTACCTTGTTTAATTATATCTTGGAGAAGAAACTATATTTAAAATTTGCTACCTTACATTTTTCGATTAAAAGTGCTGGGTTGGAGTGTCCCAAAATTATGAGTAATCATCTTGGGTATCTACTTGTATATGTAAGGAGATTTTTAGATGAACTTACTTTTAACTTTTGTCATCCACCTTCACATATCAAGTGTGTCGATTTTATAACCACACCTCTTTTCCTTTAGACATACGAAATTTAACACTAGAATCATGGCTCGTCCTAAACTCCCTCTAAAAGCGATGCTCCTTGTCAACCCGCCATCGGCCTCCTCCTTCACCCAAGGCTTGTGTCATCATTGAGCCTGCTTCGAAGAACTTAACGGTCATATTAACGCAAGTATTGGGCTACCTCTGGTAACGATAGCCAATGACTCTACGGATGCCCACTCAATCTCAACCCCCTGTTCTCCAAATAGGTTTCCTCCTCACCTTCATGGATATAGATTGTATAGCTTTCATGAAAAGCCAAGTTGGAGCTGGC
This sequence comes from Geranium rotundifolium, assembly GCA_963920655.1. Taxonomy (NCBI): domain Eukaryota; kingdom Viridiplantae; phylum Streptophyta; class Magnoliopsida; order Geraniales; family Geraniaceae; genus Geranium; species Geranium rotundifolium. Next base: position 17,138,064 of record OY987321.1, read on the forward strand.
TCAAGCAATAGGTTTTTTCCTTCTATGAACTGATAATTTAATCAAAGAGGGGGGATGTTCAATTTTTATCAGCAAAAGGGAGCAATTTCTTAGAATGCTGGCAAATTAATTCTCGAGGAGGGAAAAAGAGAGAGATATAGAAATAAAAGATTACAAAGGAAAATTGTAAGCGAAAGAAATCTCATTGCTTGAGCGATAATTTGGGAGGGGAGAGCTGAGGTGAAGTCACTTTCTTAATGAAAAAGAACTTGCTTAAGATGAAAAACTTGAATGAGTTTGATCTGAATTCTCCCAATTTCAAGATATCTGACATCCCAGTAGACAAGTGAATAGACTCAATAGTTTTGAGGTGAGTTTGGCCTTGCTTTCGGTCTCAATAGTTTTGATGAATTTGATCATTTCAGAGTCAGTTGCGAGACTTGTAAAGCCCAAGAATTTGCATAAGGCCCAAGTTCAAATGACACTATCACATGGATTAGATGGTTCTGGAATCTTGCATATGCCTTGGAAACATGATTGCGAGATGATTGGAATATTGGCGCCAAAACTAGGCAGAATCTCATTGATGGAAGGGGCATCCTAGAGCCCGGGAGGAGACCTCGAGCGATGAGAGGACTCCAATAGCCTCTTCTAATGCTGGTGGCGACGATAAACCAGAGGATCAGGGGCCTTCCAATGCCAACGCCTTTTAAATTTGTCCCTATATTTGCCAAAAAATTTCAACATCATAATGTTTAGCTCATCAAAAAAAGGCCCATCCTTAGAAGGCCCATTAGCCAAAATAGGGTCATCCTCAATAACCATTTGAGAAGAAGTCAAGCTAAACTCATGAGGAGTGGGCCCACATCCATCAACCAGTGGAGAGAAAATGTCTCCAAAATCATAGACTTCCATTAATTGCGCACGTAGAGTGGGAAAATAGACATCAATCTCGCCGACCTAAGAAACGATCGTGCAAGTCGATTCATAGAACACGCGAATCGAATCGGTGACCATAAAATCTGAGGCAACGATAGCAAGAACTGAGGTGACTTCAGTAGCGCCCTTAGTTTGAGCTGGAGTGTCGCCGTGAATTACGAATCAGAGAAAGCACTAGAGATTGTGAGATAGGACCGTCGAACTCGCCTTCTTCGAGAAACACACATGGCTCCTTTGAGTATGTATCTTGCACCTCAGTCAAAGGTGTAGAGTAAAGAATGGATACCACTTATGTGTCTTCAACAGAAGCTGTGAAAACTTTGCCGAGAACCAAAAAATCAATCGACTCGCAGATAGGAGAAAGAGAGGTGGAGTTAATAAGAAAATACGTAATCTGAGAATGTGGACATCATATGTGAGTTCAATTGTCCCACACATGAAACTCTTGAGTTCTGGACTAGCGAGGTAGGCGGAAGGCTCCAGGTGATTTTGATGGTTGTAGAGGGTGACTGCCTAAGACAATATCTTCGAAAGGTGGAGTTTTTGGGAGGTCCTTCAGATGGAAGTGATGCAAGGCAAATGGAGGGCAATAAGTTCAAGGATTTTGAGGCTAACTAGAGGTAGGGTCTCTCAACAAATTGTTGCTTCGTGCTTTTGTGACAAACAGACGAGTCATGCGGATGAAAACACCATTGAGCTAGTCTATGACATAAAGCAATAAAGTACATTGACATAAAGCAGTAAAAGTACATTTATGTAGAGGTTGACATAAAGCATGAACTCTCGTGACCATGCCAACCAATCTTGGGCTTTTATCGCGATTCAGGATATCGAAGATATAATTGGCTCAAGGACCTAAGTTTTTTTATTTATTTCTATGTATCTCTTGTATTCTCTTTTTCTTGTTTTGTTGTATTTTTCTTTTTGTGCTTCTTTCTTCGGAGATTTTAAGAGTTTTTATCAATAAAGTTTGTAGATAAGAAAAAAATCGGTCCAAATTGGGAGGGACCACATATTAAATCGGTCCAATCCGACATAACCGGTTGAAATTGGAAAAAACTAATTTAACCGGTTCGAATTGGTCTAACCCAGTTTGATCACTAAACCAATAAATTAGGCCAGGAAAGATTGTGTCCCAAGAACGCAGAAGCCCTCGTCAGGAAAACACGTCGTCGACTAAATGCAAGCATCAAACGGGGTTGTACCACCGAAAACGTCGCCGAAAAAGCGTAGCAACGCTGGGAAAATGAGAGACCCCCGCCTCCTTCTCCACACCTCAACTCCAGTGGCCCAGTTTAGCCTCGTCCTTCAACATAACCAATACTACGAGTTTGAGCTCCTGACCAAGCTTCACTTGCCTCGGGCAGTATCCTTTTCCTCAAGGTGACCTAGATACACCTTACTGACTTGGCAGAGAACAAGTCGAAGGAGGCGAAACTCGTCGCTGACACCAAACCACAAAGCTCGAAGCCAACAAATGAAGGGTGAAATTTTGATCAGATAGTTATGCAAGATGCCACACACAATGTTATGTATAATGTTATAACACAGTGTATGACAACTTGCGTAGATAAAGACGGACGGTAAATATCAAACGTAATAAATAACGACACACCAGATTGTTTAACCAGTTCGGTGCAACATCACCTACGTCTGGGGGCTCTCTGCCATTGGAAAGGTTTTAGTATATGGTAATACGTCAAAACATACAAGTACCTATAATCATCACAAGATCTATACTTTATGCTACTATTACAAGTGCAAACCTATCTCAGGGACTCCCCCTGAATCCAAGACGCCGTCTTGATTCCACTCTTCGAGCAATCGCCTTACTCTGTAAGTTCAAGTTGTCGTTGAACGTTTGGTTGCGTGCAGTCTTTACTCACGCGATCAGTAAACCCCCAATCACCTAACTCTCAATAGTTAACGTGATACACAATATCCATAGCACAATACACAGCCTCTCAACCCGCAATCCTTCACGTCTAAGAGCTCTGTATATTATTGCTAAGAAACAATAAAAGACCACATGATTGCTAAGGGGGCAGCCTAAGCTTTTATAGCAATTGATCATAAATACTAACCCTATTGGGTTTTCTTTTTTGGCACCGTTTTTTTTCTTTCCAATTCGCGTCGAATACAGTTGGAGCTTTCACAATCCTTACTGTAGTCGTACTTTATGAAGAACATGAACTTTCTTGATTTGCGTCGAACAGGATGTCAGCCGAGATGTCAAAAAACATGTCATCCAAAGATGTCGTACATGATGTTTCGACATTCTTTATGACATCATTCCTAATTCCTTAAAAATAAGCCAATCGTAAAAAAAAATGTCGTAACGACAATCTCCCCCTTTGGCTATTTTTAAGGTCAACATTCTTCGTTAGCTTTTCTTGCAGTGATCTTGATCAATCATCGGCAGTCTTGTTCGCGAATCGTTTCTTGTGCCGGTGCGTCTTACTCCCCCTTGTTGTCTCAATAAGAGCCAAAACCCAAAGAAAAATTCGAACAATAAGACATGGAGTAACACATAAAAACTTAATTTACACAAATTCTCGATAAATAGTCGAGAAAATGAGTGAAACATGTCCAGTGCAAATTACAAATTAAAATTGTTCAGTTTTGAGAACCCATAAAGCAATAAAAGCTCAAACCGAACTACTGCTGGAACTAGAAGTATCATCTTCAGTAGCTGTTGCAGAGGCATCTTGTGAAACTTCTTCAACGTCTTCAGTTGAGTCTAGTAAGGAGGAAGAAACATTGTTTTCGGAGTCTGGATGAGGCAGTGTCTTCAGCAGGTTAGCACAGTGGGATCTACGCTGGGATAAGTGCTTCAGCGCCATCTTCAGATTGATGATGTTCTTGTCAAGCACAGATATTTCCCTTTCGAGCATTATTGCATCTCTGCTGGTAGTCTTTGTTGGAGGAGCAGCACTAGTAGCCCGACTGGTTGACGCCTTAGTCGGCTTGACTTCTTTCCTGAAAAGATCATGAGCATGTTTCCCTTCAAATAATTTGTGGCTCACCACAATCATTCCTCCACGCTTTCCAGCCTTATCATTCATCTCCAACACACTGGGCTGTTGGTGCACTAGGAGCTCGAATATAAGGGATGGAAAAGCAATAGGTATTTTCACAGATTGTGATCTGGCATGTCTAACAAAGTGGTCAATAACAAATTGGCCAAAATCAAGTGTGGAACCAGTACCTATTTGGAAGATGAGAACCGCCAGCTCTGGTTTGATGGAAGATGCATGAGTGGATGGTGCCCAATTCGCTACTCCGATACGGAAGAGTATGGAGTATTTTGAAGTAAGGTCTGAGGTCGTTACGGTTCCTTTAGTAGGCTACACTCTGCTCTTATCGCCAGTTATTTCTATGAGAACTTTGTTCAGATCAGGTGGTGGAACAGAGCGAACACACTTTCTTCCCAGGAAGACATTGATAATGTCGGAAGAGATGTTGAAGCGTAAGCCTCCGACATAAACCTTCTCACATTCTGGATCATCCGGGGAGCCAAAACCAATAGGCATATTTGCAATAAACTCCTTAATCAACAATGGATAGTGATAACCTATGTTGGTGACTATTTTCATGAGCTCTGCCTTATGTAGAAGCTTGATGATAGCTTCTAGTCTGAGGATCTCCGAGGACAGAGTTTTCTCAGGATAGATCTTTCTTTGGAATACAAATTCCCATCGAGTTGCACTTGCACCCGAATGTAATGACACGTTGTCATATGGAACGTTCTGAGTGTTCTTGGCCTGCTTCTGGCTAACCACCATCTTTGTTTCCTTTACAGTCACAACCTCAGCATTGTCATCACTCTCCTCATCGACAAGTCTCCTTTTGGTGGAGACAGCCTTCTTTCCTTTGTCTTTTACAGACAACTTTTTCTTCTTCCTGGGACCTCCAGCATCCTTGATTTCCTTCCTCTTCTTGGTTTCTTTAAGCTTTTCTAGCATAACTGCAAGACTTTCGTGTTCTTCCAACGCCTTCTTCTTCAGGGAAGAGAGAACGGTGTGTGCAGTTTCGGTGGCACCTTCTGTGGCATCTACTGCGGCTTCTTCTTCGACAACCGGAGGCTCTTCTTCCATGACATTATTAGCAGTGTCTTCAGGGTAAGATTCTGCGGCAACAACAGTTACAACATTTGCTACATCATCTGTAGTAGCAGCATCTTTGACAATTCCTGCATCATCTACAGGTTCGTTCTCCTTCTCAATCTCTTCTTGACCAGCATCTTTTTCTCCGGTTTCTCCTCATCAAAAATACTTCTGTTACCGGTCTCTATACCAGCTTCCTCAGAATTAGGAACTTCTTCTTCCACCACAACTTCTTCTGTGGGCACAGGTAAATCGTCCTTAGCAACTTCTTCTCTAACATATCCTTCAGCAAATCTTTCTAGTCCATGACTGACCGCAGTTGAATCATCCTTCTCCCCTTTCTTTTCAGCGTTCATCAGGTCCTTTACCACTCCTTCGCGAGGAGGATGCTGATTTTCTAGCAGTGATTCTAACAGATCACTGTTCCTCGAGGTGTTAGTATTTGAAATAATAGAGAAATTGATACCTTGAGTGTTTTGGGGGATGATTGAAGACACTGGCGCAGAGATGACTGACATGGATGCCTCCTGAGTTTCTTGGACAATGTCAGCCCCTTGTTCTGGGGCTGTCAGGTCTGTCATTGAGAACACAGTACTTCCGGTTCGAGCTTTTCTGGGAAATCGAGAAAAGATGGGTGTTGGAGGCTCAACAGGTGGCATATCTCCGGATGAACCCTCGGCATCCTTCTTCGGCTTCAACCATTTGATTCGTACTCCATACTGATTGGTGTCAGGCTTGTTGGTTTTGGGATCATTTTCCTCAATCTTCTTTGATTTAGTTTTTCCTTTGTCGGTAACCTTCTTCGCTGTAAGGTTGCTCCAAGTCTTCACCATGGTTACTGAGAGACAGTATTTTAATTAGGAGTTGAGAGATTTTAGAGAGATGGGAGTGAAATAACAAACTGAGGCAAAATAGGTTTTAAAAAAACAAATCTGTAGGTGTCAAATCAAATTTTGCGACCTTTCCTCTTTTTGTACTTGAATGGACTTTTGGTATGCTTGGCCCAATGGCATGTGTTGGGATTTTGGACCGGTTCATGAAGAGGTATCAACTAACTTCTCTTAACCGTTAGCAACTTCTTTTATTGGCTGATGGTGCAGAGTCCGAGTGACGATTTGAGGTACTCGAATCTGATTGCATCTAATGGCTTGGTAAAGATATCAACCAATTGCTTCTCTGTATGGATATGCTCTAAGATGATCTTCTTATCTTCGACCAACTCGCGGATGAAGTGATGTCTAATGTCAATATGCTTAGTTTTGCTGTGTTGAACCAGATTTTTTGAGATGTTGATTGCACTGACATTATCGCAATACAAGGTCATGGCTTCTTGTCTTACATTATATTCGACCAACATTTGCTTCATCCATAGTAATTGAGTGCAGCTACTCCTAACAACGATATACTCTGATTCAGCAGTGGACAAGGCAACACAATTTTGCTTTTTACTAAACCATGATATGAGGTTGTTGCCAAGGAAGAAGCATCCTCTAGATGTGTTTTTCCTGTCTGCTGTGCTTCTAGCCCAATCTGCATCACAATACCTCACCAGGGTAGAAGATGTGTCGAATGAGTATAGTAGACCCAAGTCTGTTATCCCTGAGATATATCTTATAATTCTTTTAGCTTGGGATAGATGACTAACCTTGGGATTAGCTTGATACCGTGCACATACTCCCACAGAGTAAGCGATATCAGGTCGATTAACAGTAAGGTAGAGAAGAGTACCAATGATGCTTCTATATAGGTGTTGGTCGACGGCTTCTCCTGGATCATCTTTAGTTAACTTGGTGGGTCTAACTGCTGGTGTACGTTTGTGTGAAGCCTTTTCAAGCCCAAATTTCCTGACAATATTTTTTGCATATTTGCTTTGAGAGATGAAGATGTTGTCTTTTAGTTGTTTGATTTGAAAACCTAGGAAATAGGTAAGCTCTCCCACCATCCTCATCTCGAATTCTAATTGCATTTGTTGGACAAATTGCTCTACCATCTTTCTTGACATCCCTCCAAAGACAATGTCATCGACATATATTTGGGGAATCATCAAATTTCTGTCCTCATTTTTCACAAATAGAGTCTTGTCGACTCCTCCTTTAGTGTAGCCACTTTGAATCATAAAATTTGTGTCTTTCATACCAAGCCCTTGGTGCTTGTTTTAATCCATAGAGGGCCTTCTTGAGTTTATACACATGATCAAGGGAGTGAGGATCTACAAATTCTTTAGGTTGCGCTACATAAACTTCTTCGTTGAGATCTCCATTTAGGAATGCACTTTTGACATTCATCTGATAAAGTTTGATCTGTAGATGACATGATAACCCTAGTAGAAGCCGGATTGCTTCAAGCCTTGCTACAGGGGCAAAAGTCTCATCAAAATCTACTCCCTCAATTTGAGTGTAACCTTGAGCTACTAACCTTGCTTTGTTGCGAGCGGTGTTTCCAAGCTCATCGGATTTGTTCTTGAAGATCCACTTTGTGCCAATGATATTTCCTTCATTTGGTTTGGGCACTAGTTCTCATACCTGGTTTTTCTCATATTGAATTAGTTTCTCTTGCATAGCATTGACCCAATATTCATCGTTGATGGCTTCGTTGACATTCTTGGGTTCAATCTTGGAGACAAAGCATATATTTCCTATCATCTCGTTGTAATTTACAGGAGCTTTTTTCCAAGTTCGTATGCCTTCATTTAGATCTCCAATTACTCCAGAGATAGGATGATTAACCTGAATTCTCCGAGAGGGGTTCTTGTTGCTGGTTTTAGGAATTGCATCATCATTATTAGCATTTATCATGGCATCATTTTCTTCTGGCTTGCTACTAGCATTCTCACTGGCATTTGAAATAGCATCCTTCTAACATTGTTGGGATAAGTTTCAGTTAGGACTCCTTCTTCTTCTTTAGCATCTTCTGAGGCATCTTCACAGTCATCATCAATAACAACATTGATTGATTCCATCATAGTCTTGGTTCGTTTGTTGAAGACCCGAAACGCGCGACTATTTCTTGATTAGCCAAGAAAGATGCCTTCATCACTCTTTGGATCAAGTTTCCAAAGAGGTTCTCTATAAGCCAGAATATATCAGGTGGATCCAAAAAATATGGAAGTATCTAACGTGATGTGTTGTAGCTTCTTGTGTAACATCTTTGTTTGCTTTCCAATCTAACATTCTCCGCAAATCTTTCCTTCCACAATTTTCAGATTTGGAATTCCAGTAGTGGCATGTTCTGAGATCGCCTTCTGCATGCTCCTAAGGTTTAGATGTCCAAGCTTTCTATGGCATAATTTGGTTTTCTCTGCTTTAGAGACAAGACACTTCGCCTCTTGGATGTTTGGATCGGGTGACCAGATGTAACAATTATCCACTGAGCGGACTCCTTGCAAGATTATAACTTGATCGATATTCTTTACTATACATGCTTCTTTTGTAAATTTAACTTCTGAGCCCAAATCACAAATCTGGTTGATGCTAATTAAATTTGCCTTGAGTTCTTCTACAAGTAATGCTTCAGTTAGGCAAGAAGCTCCTGGATGCTTGAGTAGTCCTTTTCCAATGATTCGAGCTCAAATTTTATCTCCAAAAGTAACATAGCAATTTGTATATAGTTTAAGGTTGGATAAAAACTCAGGAATACCTGTCATGTGTCGAGAACATCCATTATCTAGATATCAGTCCTTGTTGGTTGAAGCACTCAAGGAGGTGTAAGCAACATTAGCTCGATTCACTAGATTCTTTGGTCTTCATTCAAGGCGGGATGTTTTTCAAGGAGTCGAAAGAAGACCTTGATATTTCCTTTGAGTCTATGGTAATTAAGCTTGCTTCTTCCCATGGAGTTGAACGCAAAATGTCCTGATGTGACCCCTTTGTCCACAGTAATGACATGTCCACTGATAGTGATAAGTTGGAGTTCTAGAAGATCGATGTCTGCGTGGAGGATGTCTTCTGATAGTTTATTGACAAGAACATGTTATAGGAGATGTCACAACATTTATCGTAGGCTTCCTTGTAGGATGTGTCGTGTCATTTTGTAGTTTATTGTCAGCCACGGCTTGTTGTGGGACAAACTTTGTGAGGGCTGATGAGGAGGTATTATGTGTGTACCCTAGTCCCGTCATATCTTTAGACTGCTTTCCTACTGATAGGATATTGTCAAGACTTTCTGTGCTGGGATTCATCATCTATACTAATTTCATCATAAGACCAATTTTTCCATTAAGTCTGGTAACTTCTCGTTTTAGCTCAACAATTGTCTCTAGTAATCTAGACTTGTCGTTGGTAAGAGTGATGATCCGTCCTGCTTGTTGGTCAAGAATCAGAGTTTCCTCGACCCATCTGTTATATAAACTCCTATATGCCTTGATCAGTTGCTCCTTAGTCCAATTATCGTTGGGAGACGGATGATGAAGGTCATCATTGGTATCAACAGAGTTATCAATGTTACACAAAGAAGTGGTTGTAGTGCATGCAACAAAATTTCTTACCTCCTCAGAACCAATATCCTCGTTATCTTCGTCTTACAAGGTAGCATTATATCCTCGTTTTTGTCTCTTGAGGAAGTTTGGACATTCTCTGCGAAGATAGTCGAATCCCTCACATTCGTGACACTGAGGTCTGTTGTTCTTACAATTTTCTCCTCCACTTCTGTTAGGTTTGTCAAGATTTCCTCCTATCTGAGCTTTCTATGTAGCTTTGTTTCTGGCATCTGTTTTGCCATTCCTTCCACCCATTCGACTGAATCTTCTCATGACTTTATTATAATTTTTTGTGAGTAGGGCAATTGTGGAGTTGATGTCTTCATCAGAGTCAGAATCCTCAAATTCGGGTTGCTTGTGTGTTGAACTTTTGAAAGCAACTCCTCTATTCTTTTTGTCGATATTGGGTAGAGATAGCTCCGAGGTCATTAGGGATCCCATCAATTCATCAAATTTCAGGGTCTTGAGGTCATGAACTTCCTCAATTGCGATGGTCTTCATTTTAAATAATGGGCTTAGAGCACGCAGGGTTTTTCTGACCAGTTTTTCATCAGACATAGGTTCGCTCAGAGAATAGGATTCATTGGCTAGATCTCGAATTCGAACGTTGAATTTAGCGATTGATTCATCCTCTTTCATGACAAAAGCTTCGAAGTTGGTTGTCAAGTATTGGAGCTTCTGTTCTCGAACCTTGGTTGTTCCTTCATATGCAACGGCAAGGATATCCCATGCAGATTTGGCAGTAGTGCAAGTATTGATTAGTCTGAATACGTTCTTGTCAACACCATTAAAGATAGCATTCAGGGCTCGAGAATTTCCCAGTGATTCTTCGTCTTCGTTATCCGTCCAGTCTTTTTCTGGTTTCGGACCGATGAGGTTACCATTACTATCACTGAGTTGTGGGGCATTACAACCATTGATCACAACCTTCCATGATTTATTGTCAAGAGACTTCATGAAGGCACACATGCGAGCCTTCCAATAGTCGTAGTTACTTCCATCTATAACCGGTGATCGGTTAATAGATCCTCCTTCTCTAGTATTGTCCATCTTGATGATCAGAATTTTTCGACGTAGGAACTCACCTAAATCAGTAGGTGCCTCCTTTGATACCAATTGAAATTTTGATAAGATAGTTATGCAAGATGTCACACACAATGTTATGTATAATGTTATAACACAGTGTATGACAACTTTCGTAGATAAAGACGGACAGTAAATATCAAATGTAATAAGTAACGACACACCAGATTGTTTACCCAGTTTGGTGCAACATCACCTACGTCTGGGGGCTCTCTGCCAGTGGAAAGGTTTCACTATATGGTAATACGTCAAAACATACAAGTACTTATGATCATCACAAGATCTATACTTTATACTACTATTACAAGTGCAAACCTATCTCAGGGACTCCTCCTGAATCCAAGACGCCGTCTTGATTCCACTCTTCAAGCAATTGTCTTGCTCTGTCAGTTCAAGTTGTCGTTGAAGGTTTGGTTGCATGCAGTCTTCACTCACGCAATCAGTAAACCCTCGATCACCTAACTCTCAATTGTTAACGTGATACACAATATCCATAGCACAATACACAGCCTCTCAACCCACAATTCTTTACGTCTAAGAGCTCTGTGTATTATTGCTAGAAAACAATAAAAGACCACACGATTACTAAGGGGGAAGCCTAAGCTTTTATAGCAATCGATCATGAATGCTAACTCTATTGGATTTCCTTTCTTGGCACCGCCTTTCTTCTTTCCAGTTCGCATCGAATACAGCTGGAGCTTTCACAATCTTTCCTGTAGTCGTACTTTATGAAGAATAGAAACTTTCCTGATTTGCGTCGAACAGGATGTCAGCCAAGATGTCAACAAAGATTTCACCCAAAGATGTCGTACACGATGTTTCGACATTCTTTTTGACATCATTCCTAGTTCCTTAAAAATAAGTCAATCATCAAAAAAACGTCGTAACGCTTGCTTCACTCGAAAAGACTCTTGAAACCTCATGTAAACCATCTCCCACAACATCTGTTTTGCCTCCTTGTTCAAGAAACTCAAAAAAAATCTCTGGCGACGGCGCTAGAGATCCAAACCCTAAAACAAAGCTCGTCGAGCACATTGAAGCTTTCACCAACAATTTTCGCCGCCGTCGAGCTCTTTCCCAAAAGGGAATCATAGAGTCCCAAACCAAATCTGAAAACCCAAGATCTAGTCGAGACTAGCCTCAAAAACTTCAAACTACAGGTCCTTCGACGGCGAGCATTCGACGACCCTAAGCAACCCTATTCAGCTCTCCCGCGGTAGAGGGGGCTGCGACAGAGCTCATCGCCGCTCTGTTCGGGATCTTCATCGGAGAAAGGATAGCGACGAAGAATCCCACCTCTTTCCCAAATCCCTTTCAGCCCGTAGTCAGATCTTCTCCATCTCAAAATTAATAGCATCAAAATGAAATAGATAAAGATGGGTCACTGGAGAAAACTTGGCCGGTGAGGACGCACCTCCGGAGACCGAGGAAGAAGGAAGAAAACTAGGGTTTTCTTAGAGAGAAAGTATCAATGTAGCAAGAAGAGTATAATAATCAAAGTTTTCTTTACAAATTGAATATCTTCTTATTTTTGGTAATGGATGAAGACACAATTTGGATATGGATCATTGGACTATCGTTAACTAATTAGACCTCTACCTCCTTGTATAACGTAGTTTCCATGATCAGAACTCTATTTGTTGTACACCCCATGTCTAATGACGAACTCATACTAGACATGCCTCTGGTCTTGATTCATATGGAAGATGTTTACTCTCCTCACTAAGAGGTCTTCGTCTTAGTCGGACAAAGTGTTTCCAATGAACTCAGCATGTCCAAATACCCAGATGATGTTAACGATCACTATGATGAGCCTTGTACCCATGTAGAGGATATCTTCCTTGAGAATCCTAGTGAGTAAGGCGAGAACACGATCACCGTCTCGAAAACTTCTTCCCTCGTTCTAACTTACATCACATGTGGTGCAAGATCGCAAATGAAGGAGCCCATCTAAGCCCGATCGAACCTCACAAGCCCAACTAGGGATTCTCTTGCAGGCTCGCTCAGGGTCGTAATCGGGTAAAAACCTATTGTTATTGTGCAAATGTTAGAACAATTCTTACCCATCCATTAAATTTTTCAACGCTCACGATTCAATTACTTAATACATGGCAAGTCAAAGTAATTTTGTGCAAATCACTTTACAATTGAGACAATTTGCGTCACTAAGGGGGCACATAGATAATTTTAGCTTCACCATTTATTCAACATTTAAAATATCAACGAAATTTAAGCTAATCATGATTATCTTCAATTAATATCCATCTTTACTCTAATTTGAATTGTTTAGCATAATTTATGGAATTGATCATAATCTATTAATTGATATCAATTTCAAACATGAATCTCTCTTTTTTTTAAATAAACACTAATCTCTAGTTTTTTTAAAACATCATGAATCATTTTCTGTAATCATGACTCATGTTACGAAACAATAACAAACATAAGGATGACACTAATGACATGAAACATTTTCATTAATCATGACTCGTTTTTAATACCGCATGACACAAAGGTCAGGACAGATCTTAATTTTTCATGACACGTTTTATTGTGGCATGACATAAAGTTCATGACACATTATAATAGGTCATGACACATTTCAATGTCTCATGATACAAAAGACCATGAAACAATTTCATGTGCAAAGTATGAATTGTATAAGTTGTGATTTTTATAATGTAAACTGTTTTACCAAATATGTTTATGTATTCAACTCTACCCATTGGAATTTTAACAATTCTTGACATTTAAATTTATGATAGAATAATAAGATTTAACACCAAAATAGTAATTAAAAAACCTTGCACGATTACTAATTCAAAGAAAATATAGTTTAGAATTACATGAAAAAAGGCAATTAAAAGACAAACAAACATAGTGAACTCTAATTTTCTTCATCCCCTACATATCCGTCATTCATTTCGTCATCAAAATCACCTTCTTCTCCACTGCCA